>JNVV01000014.1:282707-481964 GCA_000733355.1 Falciphora oryzae
CGCTGCGTAATACCCCGGCAAGGAACGAGTGTTGTGCTTCGGGGCGACCCAGTTGGGCATGTTGCCGACAACAATCTTGCTCGTGTCGGGCTGCGGAATCTTGCCCTGCTTGGTCGGAGCAGGTTTCGCGATGATCGGGACCAATGCCAGAGGCTAGGGCGTGAGCCCGGATATAACCGTCTCTTGTCGGCGGTCCCGTCGAGAGAACGATCAGGTGTCACTAGAGAAAGCTCCCGCCTTGCGCGGCTCTCGTTCTCTTGTTGCTTGGACTTGATGGTTAGAAAGGACCCAGAAACCAAATTCTGAGTGGCTGGAGTGGTTGCTCAGTAACTCAAGAGGAAACTTACCATGGAGAATCCTATCTTCAACCCGCATTGGGGAAGCTCCCGAGAAGGGCTTGGTGGGTTGGGTCTTTGGTGGATGCGCCGAGGGCAGAGTCTTGGTTATGGGCGCGCGCAAACAAGGCTGCGAGTGGACAGAGTGCAGCACGCTCGGAGCTCTGGACGCTAGGTTCGTCGAGTTGCATAGGTACAGAATGTCTGCCTTCCCCGCCTCGATGACATCTCGCTCTGACCGGCTCAAAGTAAGGTGAGCTTTGATTCCAGAGTCCCATCATAGTAGATGAAGGAAAGGCTGGCCGTCTGGGAGCCTACGTGATCATGCTAGAATATTGCGAAAGACGGCAGGTTGAATTCTTGCATCGGGTTGGAGGTAGCTACCGGTCAATCTCCTGGTCGCAGGAGCGAGTAACACTTCTCACGTCTGGTCGGAGAGATTCGTCACTGCCGCTGGCGTTTGCCCGCGACGGTTGGGTGTAGAGTCGCTAGAAACAGCAGAAATCCGGAGTAGAGCATCTTTCTTCTATTCAAAAGATGGGTGGGTGTATGAGGAACACAGTTGTTTTGTTGCAGAAGGCTTGGGGCGGTATGATGTGGTATCCGGGCCAGTGTTGCCAGCACTAGAGTCCCAATGAGATATTGAGGTTCTGTTTACCTCAGCTAGCCAAGACGTCCTTGCGGAAAGACGCAAAGAGCACGGACTTGGGTTGACTGACGTAAGCCAATAGGCCCATCAAACAACCGAGCTGGGATGCCGCACGGAAGCAGGTCCAAAACGTGGCTTTCCATTAGCTGGCATCTGCAACCTGTGCCATTTCTAGCTGGGAGCCCAGTGAATCATACAAATCTCTACGCAGTGCCCGCATCCTGTCTGACAGCTGGGAGTCATAAATGAGAAAGGCCCTTAGCTCGAGCGTCAGTTGCACCGCCGAAACACAACTTGAAGCTTGGTACGACGTGAGGACGGCCATACCATCAAAAAAAAAAAAAAAAAAAAAAAAAAAAAGGTCCTCGGAGTACCGAGCTAGCAATGAAGCTTGGCAGGCACCTGCGACGTAGCTACAAGCGTATGGGTCGGTGGTTGGTGCTCACCTTGGTACCGGGGCACCTACCCCCCTCTAGCCGACCTCAGGGCGAGATTCCGGCCTTTGTGCTGCCTCCACCTTGCCTCGGTAGATCAGACATGGCAGGAAGATGCCGAGATGGACGTGCCGCTGCTGCTAAGAGCCTCGTGGCAACAGCTACCATACACGTTGGGGCAGGCACATCTACTCTCTGGAGATCAACGTCACTTGCCTCTGCCAAGCAAGACGTGAGCAGACATCCGGGTACCCAGAGGCAGGAGGGCGATGGGAGACACTGAGCTGCGTCAGTACCCCTTTCCCAACACGTCTGGGCTGGCTGCTGCAGTCCAGACCCCACCATTTTTATCACTTGGCTGCCGAGGCAGCAGCAGAGCAACCTGCACGTGGCATGATGGTACCCTCAACAAACAGCGGCACAGCTAGATCGGGAAGGAGTGTTCGCCTGTCTGTAAGTGAAGGGGCTGTCGTTCAAGCCCCCAGCCAACCCAAGCACCAGTACCGGCACCAGCACAGACAACTGAAACAAAACTAACGGCACTCCTCGTTGCAGCCAATACTTCTCTTCTTCAGACGACACAACACCCACCATCCCATCTCAACCCAGTCTACACCTCGTGCGGATCGACAGCCTCCTCTACCTTCAAGCAAACATTCCCTCTCTAGCACCTCTGTTGCCTCCTTACCCGCGCTGTCCCTGCTGTCAAAGAAGCCTTCTCTTCCTACGCGCTCGTCTCCCTCAAGATGCGTGTCTCCACGCTCCTCGTGCCTGCGGCCGCCCTCGCGGGAACCGCTCTCAGCATCAAGGCAACTCGCACCACTACTGACAGCTGCGCGAAGCCATCTCCAGCAGCCACTAGCACCTCCTCTTGGACGCCTGGCTACCCTACCTTTGATCAGCCATGCCTCCCTCAGACCGTGATTCCGCAACAGGGCCTTGTCCCCAGGGTCCCCGTCCCGGGCGACTGGGCCATTGGCTACATGTCGACCTGCCGCAACTGCTCGCTCACTGTCACGGATCCCAGGGAGCACAGAGACACCCTTCTCACCTGCATGTGCCTCAACGGTCATCCCGAGTGCCCAGAGTCAATGAACAGCGCCGTCTACGTCAAGTCTCAGCTCGACCTGAACGCACACTTCGGCAATGATGCGGGACACCTGACTGTAAGCATTTTTGCTTCCTCTCTCCTCTGTGCCTCTTTCTTCTCTTCCGTTTATCTCCCAAACACTCCACGTTTCCATCTTCGTCCGGCTCCCGACAACATTTGGCACGCCTTGCTGACGTGGTCCCTGCCACAGTTCGGCGACAACAACTTCTTGTACACTTGCGAAGCTTGCAACCTCACCTGCGGCTACTGGTACTTCTGCGAGTGCTCCTATGGCGATGGAACGCACTACAGTTCTGTCAACCTCGACTTGTACTTCTGGGCTCCCCACGGCGTTCTGCAGCGTCGACCGGTCAACTACCTGCCCCCTAGTCCCGTTGTCCCCTCGCTCGACGCCGCCGATCCTGAAGGCCTTGGTCGTCCCCCAGTCGTCCCTGATGGTCCTGACGGCACCTGGAAGCTGAAGCATGTCCGCCGGTCCGCTTCTGGCCCTTCGCAAACACTCGAGACTGCCACAACCACACCCCTGGTGACTGTCATGCTCGTCGCGTCCACTCCCACTTCAACATCGTCGTCCAGGCCGAGGTCCACGACTACCATTGCTGCACCTAGCATCACACTGGACAGCACCGGTTACACCTCGTACATTCGGACGCCTGAGGCCAACCGGGAAGCAACAATGGTGCTAGAGGCAGCCAACGACCAGCTGACCGGAAGCCACGAACTCCGCCGGGCCAACGATGACGGTTTCAGCGAGAAGTGCAGCTTCTGTCATATGGAAAACCAGGCCTTTGCAGTGGAAGACAACTATTCCGGCTCGTACCTGCTGTGCTACTGCCCTCCCTTGTCCAAGCATGGCATCCTAACGGTGATCGACCTGAACCGGCACATCGGCAACGATGACGGCCGCCTCGTTGTAAGTCCTTAGCTGCGAGTCGAATACCGACTAATTAATGGCCACTACACGTCCTCCCTTGCCCTTCCCAAGCCACAGTTCCCATTGTTTCCACCTCATCCCAGACTTGACGTCCACAATCCCATTACGGATCCAGGTACTGACCTTCGTTTCTTCACAATCGCCAGTGGGACTCATCGGACTACCAGGCCAGCTGCTCCGACTTCGGCCTCGACCGCGGCATCTACACCGCAACCTGCGCCAGCAAGCACAAGGGCGCGGTCGAGGCCAAGATCGACCTGGATGAGTACATACAGGTCTGTGCGGGCAAGCTGCTGCCCGCCGACGAGCCCTGCTGCTCGTCAGTGTGAGGCGGCGGCGGCGGCAACGGCGGCAGTGGCGGCGGCGGTGGCGGCGGCGGTGGCGGCGGCGGTCCTCCCCTCCCCTCCCTCTCTCCCTCTTAGCTTTTTTGGTAGCAGATAGATTGGCCAATGCTGGCCCAGAAAAGGCAGCATTAGTATTTTTAGCCACAGAATCCAAAGTCTGCATTTTTTGGTAAACCTGGCCAGTGATGTCGTGTTCTCCTGGTGCCTCCACATCATGCCTTCACTTTGTCCAAAAGGTATTACAAATTCCTTTGGCAATCGTGCACCAGGGGTCACTTTCTGTGCAGCCCAGCACAGGTCGTATCAATCAATGGTCGTCATATGTGTTGTCAAGACGTGCACTGATCGCCGGGCTCTCACCATCAGCGCCTTGGCTATACCCCGCCATGTCGCCCAATTTTGGCATGGAATTCTCTCAGTAGTCAACGACTCTTCATAGCAGCACTTCCAAGCAGCTACGACCTCTAACTTCTATCGCCCACTGAGTTGCTCCTAGTCAACGCCAGGCTTGTGGCCCTGGGCTTGGCCCCGGCTGTCCATTGACCGACAAAAGCTAGGATGGCATCTATTCAGCACCGTTGGACAAGCCTGTCCGTTCTCTGTCCCTTCTTCTGTCTCTTGATTCATCTAGGGTGATTCTGGCAACACTCGGTACTGCTGTCATAACGTAATCTAAACACTAAAAACGGCATCAATGTGAGAATAGAAAGTCACTGCCATGTTGTTTGCACAAGTTGATTTAAAAATAGGAATATAATTATCTTAACGCCTTAACTCCGCTCCAGCCCCTAGTAGTGTGGTGGTTTATGCCGCCTATAAACGCATGCTCGGACGCCTCGCTATCAACCTAGAATTGCTGGGCAGTCAGGGGCTCCCAAACTCCGATAAAATGAGTATGTGATGACACTGGCAACATGCTGCTCACGGCTAGCATGCCCATTGCGAAAATAAAAACGCTCCGGAACGCCAAATGATGAGGTAAGATACCTATCCAGAACCCATCAGGCAAAAAAGATGTCGAAACAAGGGCCGGCCACCAGGCATTTCTTCTCCGTGGTTCTCGGCAGGTGACAGTTAGCGGACAGCTCAGCGAGCGGTCTTGTCAAAGTACTCGCAGCCGAGCTCCTTGAACACGGCGATCAGCCTGTCGGGCGCGGCGCGGATCGCGTTGTGGCGCAGGCCGCTCGAGCGCTCGAGCTCCTTGGACCGCACCGAGGGCCCGACCAGGTTGGTGGCGTGGACGGCCAGCTCGGCGTTGACGAACATGTCGGTCGGGTAGACGGCCGAGTAGATGGGCACCTTGTTGGCCTTGAGCCGGCCCAGGTCCCACATGTCCTCGGTCTGGCCCGCGCGCGCCAGCTTCTCGGCGAAGGCGACGCCGCCGAGCCGGCGCAGGTCCGCGTAGTCCTCGGCGTGCTCGGGCATGAAGGCCTCGCCCAGGAAGTAGAAGGGCTGCTTCTGTGCCGCCAGCGCGTCGAGCTCCGCCGGCGTCCGCGCCGAGAGCCAGGCGTACCGCTCGCGGTGCCGGCCCTCGTCGCGCACCTTCTTGGCGCTCCAGAGGGACCGGCCGCCCTGGGTGGCGACGTAGCACTGCGTCTCGTGCTCGACGGCGTAGATGAGGCGCTTGTTGAAGGTGTGCGTGTCGACGGCGTCGAAGACGGTCACGGGCTCGCCCTTGGCGTCCTTGCCCAGCACGACGCTGGCCGCGCTCTGCTTCCCGCCGTTCTCCAGGAGCGCCTTGTCGATCGTCAGCAGCTTGGCGTACACCTCGCTCGCTCCGCCCGGCGCCCCGAGGGTGCGGCCCATGCTGGCGAAGGTGGCCAGGCTCAGGCTGTTCCCGCGGGCGTTCCGGCCGGGGCACGCCAGGATGGCCTTGGCGATGCGCAGGACGAGAGTCCGGGGATCCTCTTTACTGCCGGAGCGGATCGACGGGTCGTTGTAGAACGCGTCGTTGTCCTCGGCGACCGAGTCGAACAGCCGGCTGTACACCTGCTCGGGGGTCGAGCCGATGGGCGGCATGCCGCCCGTGAGCAGGCAGCCGCGCACGCTGAGCGGGTACCGCTGCGCGTAGAGCATGGCGACCCAGCCGCCGTACGACTGGCCCAGCAGGACGAACCTGTCGTCGACGACGGCCTTGCTCGTCTTCTGGTCCGCGGCGAGGTACAGACGCACCGCCTCGAGGTCGCGCACGATGTTGCCCTGGCGCGTATCCTGGAAGGCACGCACCGCCTCGCTGTCACAGTCCTTGCTGCCGGCTTGCAGCTTCTGAAGCCTGGCTAGATCCAGCCTCTCGCTGCCGCCTGTGCCCCGGTAGTCGAGGAGGAGCAGCTGGAAGCCGTTCTTCACGACGTGATCCGTCAGGACCTCGTGGCGGTCCTCCTGCTGCGCCGAGCCTGGTCCGCCGCAGAGGTAGACGAAGGTGGGCAGCCGCTCAAAGTCGGACAGCTTGCGTCCCTTGGCTCCGGTGTCCGGTGCCTTCTTTTCGCGGATGATGTCGGCATGGAGGGTGGACTTGGCGCTCTCGCCGCCACCGTGCTGCTTGCTGTAGTCGCGAGGGACACGGAAGAGAAACTCGTGCTTCTGCAAGGACGGCCGTCCCGGCATGTCCGCCACTGGCTTCTCCTCCAGGAGCTCCGCAGCTCCCACCTTGCAGTTTTGGGCAAGGTACGGGTCGCTGTTGCTGGACATCTTTGCCAGGTCTTTCGTTGCTGGTGATCTTGCAGTCGTTTTTCTTCTCCGTGCTCGTCTCTCGCCGTTCTGGTGCTGTTGCGTGACCGCCATCTTCGCTTTCTGAGGCCTCTGCCTCGCCTGCCCTGCATATTTGTACTCGGGGCGCCGGTGGGCAGACCACGACACGAATAAAGGAGATGACAGTTGCCATGTTGCCGTCAATGGGTCAACAGGCCCTTTGCATAGGATCGCCATGGTGGGCAAACAGGAGGAGATATGATAGAGTGAATACTGGAGGGCGGCCGGGGACAAAGACGACAGCAAGCATGAATGGGTATGTGTGCTGGACACCGAAGGACTTGTCATGGGAGGGAACAAAGAGAGTGATAAAGACAAAGTCGACGGCCGCGGCGTCGACGGGTAGACGAGGCGGACGGATGCCAAGGGCCGGCGGCACAAAGGAGAGAGGCGGCACGGCCTGCTTTATGGTCCCGGGCCTCCTTTGTGTGGCCACGACTCACGTCTCGGGCCATGGTCGGGTCTCGGTGAACTCTAGCGGCAGCGCGGAGAGTCAGCTTTAGCTTTTTGGATGAGACGGATCTTCCGCAGGAGTGGGAGCAGAGGGCACGGCAGCAGAGCCGGGCATGCAAGGGCCAGCGGGCACCGGGCGGCCGGTGGCCCCAACAGGCATCCAGGGAGGGCGTGGAAGAGGTGTGTGGGGAGGGAACCGACAAAAGGGGGTGACATGTCGTTACCGCCTCCCGGGAGGGCCGCCTGATTCGCTCGTGGCAGGGGCGCCGAAAGGGCGGAGGAAGGGTGAGCAGGAGATGGTAGCATTGTATCGGGGCGCACGACATAATTGCCGGACGTAGGTAGGCTAGGCTGGCTGATCGGGGTGTGCTGCTGTGCGTGGGTGTGGATGTGGATTTTTTTTTTTTTTTTTTTTTTTTTTCTTTCTTTCTTGCTCCCTCCCCTTGTGAAAAGCGAGCGAAATTAGCCCAGCGAGTCTCAATGGCTGCGTGCCACGGCTGGGGGCTCGCCGTGCCGGGCAGCGTCGAATGAAAACAGGGCCCAGCACGGGGCACGCGCTCGCCAAAAAAGCCACTGCGCTGAACGCCTCCCCCACTCCCCTAGCGACCGGTGTACTCCCCAACCCTGGGTTTTTTTCACGACCGTTGAAGGGTCTGTCTGGGGTTCAGGTTGCTACCAACACACAGTGCGTACCAGACACTCCTGTCTCCGTCAGCCAGATGCAACAAAGGGGAAGCTCGGCAGTCACATGGTCCCAATGGCGCAGCAAGGCTCTGCTGCCTACCGCTGCTTTGCTGCCACATACCGCCGGGTCGCCAAAGACGGCGGCGGGGAAGGTGAGGAGAGGTCTCGAGCTGGTGCGGTCTGCACTGGTCTTTTGGTCGACGACCGCTCCGGATCGCATATCGGTCGTCTGTTCCCCCAGACACTATCGCCGCCGGCAGCCTGGCTAGCCTCGTTGACACGCATCCATCTGCGCCCTAGGTCTAGTGGGTTCCCGTTAGTGGATTTCCGCCATGCTCGCGCATCAGCCAGGGCTCGCAAATCTCCCCACCACGCAGCACGCTTGACCTCCAAAAAATGGAGAGGACGAGACCTTGGTTGACGCGTCGGGCGACATGCACCCAGTCCCCAAAAGGGACCAAAGCCGTGCCGTGTCTTGGCCCAGCAGGCACGTATACCTGCCCGTATGTTATCTGGTGGTCGTCCGGATGAAGGGAGGCAGGTGGATGCGGTTGGCTGCTCTGGGCTGCGTCCGCCCAAGCTCCCAAGATCTCCGTCTCCCCGTCCTCTCCCGCGCACAGCATGGATGGTTGACGGCGCTAGGAGGGATGTAACGGAGTGCCTTCCCCGGTTCAACCCCAGCACGAGGTAAAAAATAACAAAACGAAAACGCCACTATCCCATCCTGCCCCAGCCAAACCGCCTGCAGCTCATGCGTGGTCCTTCTCTCCACCTTGCGGCCCTGTCTCCCTGCCCTCGCCGCTGGCTGGCTTGGGCGCTTGGGAGGCTGGGGTGAGGTCTGGGATTTGGTCGCACGTCTCTCCGCTCGCCGTCTCCTGGCGCGCGGCGTCTGTCTTGGCCCCCGGCCCTCGGTGGGGTGCTCGCTTTCGGCATCACCCGAGGGGACCCAACCGGTGAGCCGCAGCCGATCGACGAAACGCCCCCTTTTTATGCCTATCATTCCATCTCGTGGCTGATTGGGCGGTCCTCAACGCTCCCCCTTCGGCTCAGCGCACGGGTGAAATTTGGATGGCATCTTGACAGGAGCCCCACCTTTTTTTTTTTTTTTTCACCTCTTTTCTTTCTTCGTTTTCTTCGCATTGGAGGGTAAAGAGAGTCGGACATGCGAACAGGCAGTCCCTTCTTGATATCCATCACTTGTCAACGAAGCCGACGCGCCGTCATCGGCACTATCCCTCCCCTAGGAGGCCGATAGGTAGCCTTCTTGCTTTTTTTCTTTTCTTTTTTTTTTTTTTTGCTGCTCCCCGCCCGCCCTATTTCAGCGGACGATGCGTTATTCACTGCTCCCTCGTTTCTTGTTTTGGCCCGACATTTCCAAGGACCTGGGTCTTACTTGCGGCCGGCTAAAAGCCAGATGCACAAGGCCCACGCATTCTCACTGCTTATCTGTGGGGGAGCGAGTTGACAGCGGGCCTAGGCTAAAAAGGATGCTGCAAGAAACCTGACGACGAACGCCGGTTCGTGAAAACGTTGCCTGTGAGCCTGTCTCCCCAGCATAGATTGCCCTGCTCTGCAAGCCGCGCGCCGCATGTCAGTAATCCGCTAGCATGCAATTGGTAAAGGATCGTCGCGTGCTGGGACATGCGGGAAGCGCATCAGAATGATCAGGTGCCCCCATCCGCATGCATGATGCAGGTGTGTTGGCGTAACGAAGCGCGATGGCTTGACTGTGGCAGAGAGCGGGCGACTGTGCTTTTCTTGCTGCCGCTGCTGCTGCTGCTGCTGCTGCTGCGCGGCGTCGAGTAGGATCCTGGAGCCACGGCTCATGCTGCCGGTTGTGGTGAAGATCGATAGAGGCGGGATCAACACCAGAAAAGGAAGGGAAGCCATCCAATGCCACCACACACCTCCAACGTCACTAATAACTGCCTCGTGGCACTTGCATGCATCAAAAAAGAGGAGAACTCAACGCCGCACGGGTAGGAGAACCAAATAAAGGTAAAGTTCGCAGGAACAAGAGAAGGTGATTGGCAAGGGAGCGGTGGCGCCGCAAATCTCACATGTCTCAAAACTTGGCGGCTCGCACGAAAAGACGAAAGATCAATAATGGCCAACTAGATGGTCCAATTGCTGTGGTCGGTCCGGCAGTCAGCCACCGAGGCTATTGGGCCTGTGGGCCGCCAAAAACGGCAGCCAGGTTAGCCCGGTGATGGGGCACGCTAACATTGACGCCCGCCTGGTCGAATCCGGCAACTGGCTCGGATAGCTCGTGCACTAGACGGCGCTGAACTCCAGCTAGCCTAGGTCCCCCAGCTTTTGCAAAAAGAACCCGGTCTAGCCGCCGTGAACGGCTTCAGAGTAAAACTCGGGCATGGAAAGAGGAGAACCCGGCAGCCCCATATCACCAACCCCGCGACGTGCCACGGCGCGACCTCAGCCGCAACCTGGGCCAAGCCAGAGTCCACAGAAGGGCCAGACGCATCCTCGAGCACTTCAATCTCCGCTGGCGCCGCAAGGGTGCGACGTCCCTGGAATATGTGCCACTGAGGGTCCGACCTTCCTCCACACACGGCACGGCCGGTCTACCCGCCTCTCCGCCGCCCCACGGATTTTGTCCAGTGGACAGGCCTGGTCCTTTTGTTCACATCTCCTATCGATGGATGTGGGAGGGAGGGAGTACCCACGCCCGCTGCTACACCCCTCAAGGGGCGGTGGGGAAAATACGCCGCTTCGTCCGTACTCGGCCGTGACCCATTGGTCGGGAATAAGTTCGAGAATTATTGCTGGCGGCGCAGTAGGAGAAAAGGATCTGGGAGAACAGCCAGTGCCGGGAGACGCGATTACCGACAGAGTGGTAGCGGATGACGTTGCAAATCGAGAATGACATGATGACTGTGCATGATCCCTCCCGCACGCCATATCGCCCCCATTTTTTCCTTCTCGGCCATCCACGCTACGACGCTAGGTGGCACCGAGGCCGGTCAGAGGCTGCCAACGAAGACGTGAACAGCCAATGACAGCGGTACCAAGACCTACACCTGGCCGCCCGGATATTACGATAGGGTAATCCATCAAAAAAAAGCGAAGACGACAGGCCATGGGTGAGGAGGGGGAAAGAAGCAAGAAAGCAAATCCAGTCGTTTGTTGCCCACTCGGAAAGGCCACACCACAGGCTCCATATAGCTACCTAGGTAGATGGTGCTCCACATCGCACACGCCACCACAAGCGCCCATCCCAGAGGCACCACAAGTCGCAGCACAGGGTCCCTCGATAAGGGAGACCGGTGTGGAGGAGGGAGGGTGTCCCAGACCCAGACTCGAAGCACACACGGTTCATTACCACCTTCCCGTGGTGGGCGACGGCTATTTACCACACGTCTGCCTGGTACTTCCCGCGCCGCTTAGCGTGGCGCAAGGATGAGGCGAGGGGAGGGAATGTCGGCGTAGAAGGAGACCAAAGAGGCGGCCGGCAGCACAGCAAGTTACCTAAGTATCCGGCTAAGGAATGCCTTCTTCTTGCCCGGTTCGCCGCTAGCCGCGTCTGCTCACCGACCTGCGGTTAACAAGTCAAAAGTACCCAAGCAGAAAAGGGAAAAATCACGAGATGCTCAAGCAACCTGCCTTTTCCCGCCTCTTCCATAGCGTCGAGGCGAGGGGGCATGGGCCCCTCGAGAAGCTGCCTGTGTAGCCAGCATTCGGGACCCCGCCGCAACCGAGCCTCTCGTCGCCGCGAACCACGTCTGCAACCAGGCACAGCAGCAGCGCCATCGCTGTTGCACAATGCCAAGTAAGGCAGCGGCCGGCCAAGCATGGAAGATATGTGACACCCGAGGTTGCGGCTTCGCCCCTCCCCTCCTCCACCTCGGTGCCACCACGGGTAAGCCCAGAAGACCATCCGGTGAGGCAGGGCAGGGGGGTCTTTGCATGTGAAGCCATCGTGATGAATAATTTCAACCCACCTCTTTCTTTTCCTGGTACGCCCTGCGGCGGTTAAATTAACCCCCACGGCTGCACGAACAAGCAACCTGCAGCGGACACCTGGAGCTCCCCCGTTTCGAGGGCTGAAACGCCACACCGCGGGTTTTTCTCGGCCAGATGTATGGACAACACACGAGCAGTTCTGCAGGGGAAAGGTGACGTGTTTGTTTGAGCTGGGACAAAGACATGCTCGCAGGGCGCTCCTTGTAGCTAGGAAAGACAAAGTCGCGGTGGAACTTGCAGGCTATCTGAATTTTCGCGGGGAAGAAATAGTTCCTAGATGCAGAGACGACTGCGCGGAAATATCACGACGGCCAACCATGAGAATTCGCAGTGCGATTTTCACCGTGCATACATCGATAGCCCCACCTCCTTTCCATGCTCAATCCTCCATAAGGCAACCAAAACCTTCCAAGCTCCCACCGCATATCCTTTCTCCCGACCAGCATGAGGCCCGTGTCACCTCTAAGCACAGCCCTGTCCGTCCCATCCGAACGGTAGTCCGTGACGAGTAGAGCTTTCCCGTTTTGTTTCCTTGCATCCTCGAAACATTATAACCATGCAGAACAACAGGTTTGATGCACTCGGCGTGAAAGAATGAAAGGTGAGATGTGGCAATGTGCGGAGAACCGGAGAATCAAGGTTTGAAACTCGAAGACACATTCCTGCGAGGGGGAATGCCCCGAATTCAAGAGCTGTAGTCTCATGCCGGCTTCGGCTCCCGTTCTCGATCTGTCATACCCACCCGCATGCCCGCTCCTGGATCGTCCGGAACTCACGGCGATTCCCGCTGTTCAAAGCCGAAACGTGCACTTTTAGGTCACACTCAGAGCTGAATTTCGCGGCATTGATAATATTTTGATGGAGACTGCAGTAGGCTAAAGATTCTGATGACTATCCTAGGCACCTGGCCACCCGTAGGTGGCACCTATGATCATAGATGGTAGCCTTCTCTCTCCCATATGAATTCTGTAGTGTTGAGTTAGGTGAGAAATGGAAGGGAGTAGCCGAGAGCGGACCCACCACCCACCCGCCTTGTGGGACTCAGCCCCCCTCAGGGCCTGTCCTAGACTAACGGTTTTTTGGTTTTTTGGTTTTTTGCTCAACTTTTTTTCTAGAATAGATCAACACCAAAAGTAGGATAACGTGGTTCACAAGCGAGTCGGACACCCAAGCGAGTCGGACAGTAAAAAACGCATATTAAAACCGTCCGTGCACGACCGTGCATTTCGCCCAATTTACTGTAAAATTCGCTGAAATTTTAAACAGTTATAGTTAACTATAGTTATAACGATTGTAAAAATAATTTTTTTAGATTTTTATTATTATTCCTTTTAGGTTAATTTGCAATACTGTACGTCGCACTGTATGTAATACGCAAACTAACCTAAAAAGGAAGGTGGGAAAATTATAAAAAAAAAATTAAAATTAATTTTTTTATATAATTATATATAATTAGTTAAATTTTGCTAGCATTTGACTAGAAATTGAGCGAGTTATTTAACTGAAAAAAAAAAGGTATTTAATATGCGTTTTCCTGCTATCCGATTCGCTGTCCGACTCGCTTGGGTGTCCGACTCGCTTGTGAACCACGTTATCAAAAACAAATTAATATGGATGCGGTTTTAAATAATATAAATTCATTTCATAAGCTTCTTTTTTAATGCAAGGCTTTCAATCTTTAGAAAATTTTTAGCAAAAAACCAAAAAACCAAAAAACCGTTAGTCTAGGACAGGCCCTCAGTCTAGCCTCAGAGCCTGTTCGAGCTGCTGCCAATGCACAATCTTCAGGCCTTGGCGTATTGAGTGTCCATTTTATTGATTCCTCTTTCTCTCCTCTGCGGTCCATACTCGTCGAGGTTCCGTCCACTCCCCCTCGTGTTCTTCCCTATCTCTCCGCCACTCAGCCATCACCCTGGAGACAGTCTTGGGGCTGATGAACGCTGACAAAACTTGCAGCGGCCAACCTGGCTTCCCTAGCCAGTACCAGTGCCTCGAATAGTAACTTCTCTCTTGCCCCGAGACTTCTTCACGCCACAACCGATAACCACAAGAGGTACACTACAACTACAAAAAAAAAACTCGATACACTCGCCGCCATGTCCAAGAGGCGTCACCGAGCCCGTGTCCTACGAGACCTCTTCGTTGGCGCCGAGAAACTACCCCCCCATCGGGCTATACCCCTCGTACGTAGGTATGCTCCCCCATCCTCCCTCTCTTTTGAGCACAGGATCATCTTGTCCATATCAGCAGCACCGTGCAAGCACACAAGCAGGCGGCCACACGCAGGACATCTACCAGGCAGCCCGGCCTCTTATCCGCCGTCCCTCTCCTCTCTCCGAAATCGAGTAGCCGCGAGCTACAGACTCCAGCAGTCCGCCCCCACTACCATCGTGTCGACCGACGAAAGCCCTCTCCGTCTCTTCCTCCTGTGATAGCTCCATATCTGCCCAGCCAGTCGGTATACCCCATCACTAGTTGATGCCCCTTGTCTCGCTCTTTGTCCCGCTCTCCGGTCATGTCAGCTTACCGAGAATACCTGGAAGCCGCGAGCGCGTGCCAAGACTCCTACGCAGGTATAACCACACCAGCCTTGTCCGGCCACTGTGTTATACAGGTGGTGTACATATGCTGAGGCGTCCATCAGATCAAGCCCGCGAGGCCGGCGAGAAAGAGACAAGAGAAAAAGGAGACACGGCCCATCCGGTCGTTCCATCGCCAACACCACCTCGCTCCGTGCTAGGTCTCTTCCGCTTCCATTACCACGTCGACGACCAGAAGATTTGGGACAACCACGGTGGCACGAACTGACGGGTTGGCCTCCCATGACAAGATACAGCGGGGGCGCCGTCGCAAACTCCATCTTTATACCCAACGGCCGTGGTCCAGCCGCATGTGGATTGTGCAGGAGTTAGCCGTCTGCGGCTCGGCCGTCTTCGCGTGCGGGACGACCGCGCTGCCCTAGGGAACCCGCAGCGCGCGTGGGTGCTAGGCAAGCAAACGTGGCTTGCTCGCCGCGGTGCTGGCCGCCTGCCCAAAACGGCCGAGGGAACTAATCCCGGCGAGTTCGAGCCGCTATGCCAGCTAGCCTTGGGGCTTCCTGGCCTTGTTCAACTCCTAGAGGCTAGCCTTATCTGGCGACCCCTGACCCTTGGCCTTCCACCCCCAGGAAGCAACTTTGGCTCTGGCGCTAACAAGAACACTGCTCCAAGAGCCACCACCGCAAATCCCGATCACCGAACACGCCGGCGGCCTGTCTCACGCCTACAACACTTCGCCTCATCCGGGCTGGCCCAGCCTTACCCCTGGCAGCAGACGATCCACCCAGTGCAAGTCCGGCCACGAGCGCTTCCCTTTTGACAATTTCACACCCTCTGTCGAGGCGGCACGCCCTAGCCTCCAACAGCGGGCCACTGCCTTTGCCGGGATCACTCATTCGTCGGACACGGCCACGCACCTCCCTGCCGACTTGCCCCTTTTGCATGCACCCCCGTCCTCGAAGCTTCGCTCAATGCCGGCAATAACCGTACAACGTCAGCATGAACGACGCTCTTCCGTTGGCCTCGTTCGCATGCCACTGGGTTGGGTGGCGAACGCCGCCTCGCCTTGGGGGGCGTGCAACCGGCTCACAAAGTCGCCTCCCTCCCAGGGGGTTCAGGATCGAGAACATCAAACTGCATGAGGGGAAGGCAGCCCGACGACCTCTAGCCTTTCATCCCAGCTCCACCACGGTCCTCTGCGGGATCACATAAGATGCGCCAGGGCAGACACACAGGCATAAGACGTCCCTGGACTACCTGCCACTGGAACAAAACGGGAGGTCAGGATGCCCGACGAGAGGCCAAGAGACCAAGGACGATAACTTTCTCATCCCCCCAAGCCCAGCTCGCCAACTAGGACTTGCAGGATATGTGCGCCATCTGCAGTCGCCGTCAGCGCGCGCCCCGCGAGTTCCAATCCCCCCGCCTTTGTAGCCCCAGCCAGCACCATTCCCAGTGGCAGGATCATCGTTCCATGCGAGCCTGGCAGCCCAGCGGCCTGTCCTGCGACCCATGCCTTTGAGCGCTGTCCGCTGTCCACGTCGCGCCGCGGCGGGTCCGAGCCCGCCAGGCACAGGCGCAGCCGCCGAGTCTTGCTTATGCTTCTCTCCCTCTCTCGCCCAACGCACATGCGGCATGAGGTTCCCGCCCGACGTCTTGCCACTGGAGAAAGGCGAGGACGGCAGGCGCAGCCGACAATTTGGTTTATGCTTCTCTACGTCGCCCAACGCGCGCACACGCGGCGCAGGTCCCCCCGGCCCGACAACATCTCGTCGCTGGAGAATGATGAGGACAAAAAACAGGCCGCGATTGGCACCTCCCAGGGGACCACGGCGGAGCCCAACCCACCATCTATCTCCCTGCCCTCCAGCCAGCGCCTCATCTCCTCTCCACTAATCGCCCTCCCGGGAAGCACGCGGAGGCGAGTCCGTAGGAGATGCGCAGGTGCGCAAACACACCCCCGGCCGATCGACAGAGTAGCAATAAGCAGGCCAGAGTGCTGGTCGGGCGTCAAGAGGCCCAGAGCCAGAGCATCAGCATGCTTGACGTCTTCCCCAGATCTGCAGGCCTATGGCCACCCCAGACCCCCGCTCTATCCAGAAGAAGAAAAAAAAAAAAAAAGAAAAAAAAAATCGTCTGCGTCCCCTTCACGCAGCGTGGAGCAGTGCCACGCAAGTCACAGTCGGTAGGTAGCTAGCGACGCCCGAGCGGCCATACGAGGGGACACACGTCAATATGCATGTCTGTTCGGATCCGCCCGATGTCCCCTCAGCAGACGGCCCAGTGGTCAGGCCTTTTTAACGCATGCAGCATGCATCCGCCCCGCTTATCACATATTTCCGTTCAGCACCAAAGGTTACTGGAAAGAATTCTTCATAGTAATGATATTTTCTGGCATTCTGTTTTTATCTTTTTATTTGATTTCTTCTTTTCATCCTCCCTTGTATCCCTACTGCATTGGAACCCGAGACCCTCATTCCCCAAACGCACTGCGAGGTAAAAACGCCCTTTCCCAGACCATAACCAGAAAACCCTTATCCGTGCCAGTCAGGTTTTGCCACGACGAGCGGACCTGCGAGTTTCCACCTCCCCTTCCATCCCTAGCATTCAGCCCTTTCCTCCTTGCCCGATACCCTTGCACACCCTAGTGCCCATCCTAGGCTCCATCAAGGCCAAGCACAGGGCCGGCCGGCGAGGCCACTTCCGTCGTCCGTCGGGAGTCGGCCGCCGCCGGCCCCGTCTCCAAGTCAAGGATCGTCTTGGCTACCAGGCCACGGCGTGCAGGTGTCAGAAGAAAAAGAAAAAAAACAATTTGAAGACAAGAATAACTCCGATACACCTTTCCCTCACTTTTATTTAGACCTTGGCACCCTCTCGTGTGCTTGGCATCCAGGTCCACGACCAATCATGGCAGAAAAACCAGCCGAGAAACAGGAAAACAGACCAGCAAAACGAGCGCCGAACCTCGAAAGCAGGAAAAGCAAAAAAACAGAAGAGACAAACGTGACTGCCCTGGAGAGGAGAGATGCCTAGCAAGAACATAAACGAAATGGCGATTTGGAGCAAACAAACGACGACATCATCATGACAACAAAGCGCACGCACAGGCAGGAAAAGCCAACGCTCCGGGCATGATTTGAAAGTCATAAGCATCCAACAAGACAAGGAAAGAGAGAAAAAAGAGCGTGAAAGCAAACGACAAGAGTAGAGAATTATGCATTATGAAGACAGCATTGAAAAACGCCTTTCCCAGCCTGCCAAATGTCTCGCAAACCGTATGCATGTAAAAGATAGGGCGGAAGTCGACGAGGGATTCGATATCGAGTCGATAGGTTAGGTGGTATTTCCATATATGTCGGACCAGGCTCTGTTGTGTAGGTGGCCGAGGCAGTATATCGAGGAGTAAAGTGAGGCCGACACATGTGGTATGTGGCAGGATACTGTGTATAAACATGGATCCTTGAAACGTAGATTTAGGAGGCCAATCGCTGACCATAATCTCGGCTGTCGAAAGGTCGGCGGCCGGATAGGCATTGAACTGGTGGCAAGGGCTGATGTTGTGTATGCAATTGGATCCAGGGAAAGGAGTCGATGGCGACAAAGGCGTGACGAAGATGTATGGTTGTCGAAGTTCCAAGGTGAAGCGCGTGTTTTGGCCAAGAGAATCGACAAGGAGACCACAACCGGATAGCGAGGACCATTCTCCAGCACAGCCGTAGCATTCTCACTCAGCGGATGCCACGAACGCTCACGACCGCTCAACCCCTAATTGCCGTCGCTGCATGAGTCTCCGCAAAAGGGAAGCGACCGTAATTGTGCTGATGATACTGAAGCTCATTCGACGACGACGTACCGGTCATGGGGTGGAAGGATCCCACCATGCCCGTTGCCGGCGAGGTTGAGCGGCCAGTATTCGCGGGGATGGACGATGACCGCGCCTGGGACGGAGTGGGTTGCTGCGAGGGAGACGAGACTGGAGGCGGTGCCGAGAAGCCGGAGGAGGCGGCGGCGTGGAAATAAGGATTGACGCTCCGGAGGGAGTGATGTTGGGCTCCGTGTCCCTGAGGCCGGCTGGTACCGGCCATGTGCAGCGGCGTGCCGACCAGGCTAGAGTCGTTGGAGCTGCTGGCCGTCCTGGTCTCATCGTCGGGGCCGTCGAATCGGCCTGTCGACCTCATGGTGCCGTCGTTCATTTGAGGGCTAGACTGCTTCGAGCCAAACTGCATGAGAAAGTAGAGTAGTCGTTAGCTGGGCTGTCTGCCTTGCGTTTTGGCTTCTTTCGAGCGGGTGGGCACGCGTGTCTAGACGCATTGGCGGAGTGGCGGGGCCCCTGGCGATAGTTCAGATTGTTTATTTTAATGCACATACAAAGCAGTACTTGTTGACCAGCTCCTCGTACGAGGCTGAAGAAAGGCTCGAGCCAGCCGCTGCGTGGGCCCCAGGGAAGGGCGCCGCGGACTGGATGGTGGGCGCGGGCTTCTTGATCACTTGGCCCGGTCGGGTGGGGAGGGCAGGGTTCCCGCCGGTGTTGACGGGGGGCAGGACTGGCCTGGCCGCCGGCGAAGGCATTCCCCTCGTGTTTCCCTTCATATACAGGTCGTCACTCTTGGGGGATGACTGCTTGGCAGCCTGGATCGCCGTCGACAGCGAGGCACCAAAGTCGTAGCGGTTGGCGAAGGCTTGGCCGCTCGGAGTGGAGAGACGGCTCGGCAGGTTGTCGCTCGGAATGCTAGTCGTCGACTTGACACCCTTGAGCCGGATCGACGTCGGCCCCTCCTCTCCGAGGTAGTCCTCGATAGACTGATCGAACTTGATCTTGCCGTTCTGGCCAAACTCGGCCATGCCAAGGGGCGCCGGCTTGGGCTTGGACGCCTCTTGAGCGTGACTGCCACGGCGGTTGCTCTTTGGGAGACCACCGCTGACAGGACGAGATGACGCACCCTGGAATCCCCGCTTTCCATTCTGCGGCAGCATCTTCTTGTGGAAGTCAACCTGGAAGTTGGTACCTCCGTTGCTGTCCCACAACTCCTGGCCGTTTACGTTATAGCGTATGCAAAAGTACAGCGTCTTGGACTCGAGGTTGGCCATCTCGGACAGCTTGATGGTGAAGTTGAACCTGTCGTGGCTCAGGTGCGAGTTGTGGGTGCGGATCTCGGTCGAGTACTCAGCCGCGACCTCGGACGTCGTCTTCCAGTAGTCGAATGTGAACCTGCAGGTGACGTGCTTCTGGAACGCCAGGTTGGCTACGTCGATCGAGCCGACCAGTGATTTGTGGTCGTTCGTCAGCCAGACTCGCTCCAGCCTCACCGGCATCGCCTTGCGATCCGGCGTCTCCAGGGGGAAGTTGGTCACGATGATCTCCCACTCGAATGGGGGCGACCGGGGTTGGGGCCGGCTGTCGGAGCCAGGGAACGGGAACTCGTTATCGCTCCCGTAGTTATCGGCAGGCGACGACCCAGCGCTAACAGCAAGCGGCCTATCGACCTGCAGGAAGTGTCGGACGTGCTCGAGGTGCGAGTCGAAGTGGACGGCCTTGGAGAATGTTGGCGTTCCGGGCATGCTAGATGGCCGCCTCCGCGAAGGTGGACGCAGGGCAGGCCTCACCAGCTCGCCAGACTTCTTCCTGACCATCTGCGGCTTCCTCCGCATAGTCTCCTCCTCAGAGTCAGCGTCTGATGCCGAGATGGAGTTCTCGTCCGCCTTGGGGATCACGATGTCCGACTCTGTTGCCGACCTCTGGTGCGATATCCGGCGGGCGGCGCCGGCAAGAGCGTCCAGGGTGCTAGTGCTAAAGCTCGTGTGCAGAATCTCGCCGGCCTTGGGTGAGTCGATGACCACCTTGAGAGACGCCGCCCCGTCCTTTGTTGGGGAGCTCTCGCGGTTCTGGGGAATTTGGCTGATGGCGTCGTGCAGCTCCTTGAGGTTGTCAATTTGCCTTCCTCGGACCTCCGGCAGGTCGTCGTCATCGCTACTAGCCGACGACTCTGGAGGGGAGATAATGGCGCCATTTGGGATGCCGAGGCCGTCCGTGACGGGCGGGGGCGACTTCCGCAGGCTGGCGCTGGACACCATGCTCTTCAGATCCTCTGATGTCCCCTCCGGAGTGGGCTGATACTTGGGGCCGGCATTTTGCAGCGTCGCGGGAGCGGACGGTGTCCTGCGGTGACGGGTGAGGTAGGACGCCGATCGAGGCAACGAAGGCCGCGAGCCTCCGGTGGCCAGCGAGGGGCGACGGCTCGCTTCTGGTGACGAGGTAGTCGAGGAGGCAGGGGAGCGGTGGGATGGGGGTGTGTAAGGCATTCCTGCGTTTGACCGGCCGCGCAAGGATCGTGAGGGGGATTACAGGGACTGCGGGGGCAGGTCGTGTGTGTGCTGGGATCGGAACAGAGACTATGTCCTTCGCAACGAAACCATCAAAAGGATATGCCGTCGGGGGTTTTGCTTCTGGGGTCTTGGGAGGACCTGGGAAGAAGAAATCGGCGAGCGTTAGCAGGTGGTTGATTACGGAGAGCAACATAGGTGGCGGTGGCCATTGCAATATGCAGTGGGCTAAATATTAGGGTCAAAGGATGGGATTCTGTGATTGGAGCGGGAGAAAGCCAAAAAAGAAAGTCGAAGAAAAGTTCACAAGCCACGACAACAAATAAAATCCGGGTTTGCGTTTGTTGTGGGCGAACGAAAAAAGAAAAAAAAAAAAAAAAAAGAAAAAAAAAGAGGTTGCATGAGCGCCCGATGAGGGGACAAAATGCGGAGGGGAGTGTTGGGCTTGTGGTTATATCGGACCATGTCGGCAGGAATCGAGCAGCCCGGCGCCAGGCAACCAGTGTCTTGTCTCGCAGCTGCCACATGACGAATGTGGAGAAGACGGCGGAATGTTGATTGGGGCACTTACTGAGTGACGAGACAAGAAGGAAGTTGGGCCGATCGAGAATTGCTCTGGCAATGTTCCAGCAACAGAGTCAATCCGCGAGACAGCCGGCGGCCCCGGATTTGTCGGCGGGGAGGTGGGAGCGGGACTGGAGGGGAAAGGGCAGAGGAGCCGGCAGACTGATGATTCAACAACAGCCGTGCGTGTGGTCGGTTCCTCTTGGTCCAGTAAGAGCAGGACGACAAGAGGTCGAGGATCGAGACCTGCGATGCTGCGTCTGCAGGTTCGGCGAATGCGGGCCAGGGGCTGCTCGCTGAGCGTCCTTTCTTCGTTGGGCTCCGCAGTTCCTTTGTCCGTGGACTGCGTGCGGTCGGGACGCAAGAGAGTCCTGCTAACGAGCTCTGCTTGTCAGCCGCGATGGTGAAGCGAAAAGGGAGGAACCTCTCGCTCTGCAACGGGGCACTGCTGCGTCTGGATGGAGGTGGTGGCCGAGGCAGCAGGTTGGTGGACTGAGAGAGAGGAATGGAAGGTGTGGGCTTGGGAGCAGGGGAACGGATCAGTTTTGAAGGATTGAAGCCGCTGCGGAATGGTTGAGCGACCGTGGGGGGGCGTGCAGTTAGTGTGTCGCCGGTCCTGGCACTGTGTCGGCCGATGGGGCACGTACCTTGTCGAGCCTTTTTTTTCTTTTTTCGATTTTTTTTTTTTTTTTTACTCACTTTTCTTGTCGGGACGGATCTAATGATGCGGGCAAGAACCTTGCCAGGACCGACCAGGATTGTCACCAACCAAAACGAGCAGGTGTGTCCCGCGAAGGCCCCAGGAGTTGGCGAGGCAGTCGAGACGAGAAGGGGCTGGCTGGATATCGGCAGAAAATAATAGTAATAATTATTATCACCATGAATCTGCAGCATCGACGACGAGGGACGCCAAGGAGGCATGGCGAAATAGCCACCACCACGAAAACCCTCCCCTCCTGTCGCCTTCCGGGCTCGGCCAAGACTGTGCGCACCTCTGTGGCATGCTGCATCACACGGACTACCTACCAGCCGTGTGACGCTCCAAGCAGGACGCGATACAGCCGTGTGCACGGAGAGGGCCAGCCAGGCCCCTTGTCAACTGAAGTGCGAGGTTTGGGAGGCTGGCTGGGCAGATGGGCTATCATGATGATGCGGGTGTGAGGTGAGGGCAGCCGGGCAGCCAGCCGGCGGTTTCCAGAAGCAGTATTTTATTTTTATTTTATTTTCTACCCTGCAAGGAGGGTCTCCGCGACGGTGTGGTTTGTCCAAGCTGCCGTGGGGTACGGAATGCCTGCCTGTTGCTCCAGAAGAACCCGACGATAATGGTTACCAGGGCTCAGGCTCAAGAAACATCGGTCGCACGGGCGCAGCGACAAGGGCGACTCCCCAGTTGCCCTGCTCTCTGAAACCGCTTGGGTGAGGGACCACGATTGCAATCGACAGGCCGAGTCGTGCCACCCTGGCACCACGATGCCCTGCGAAGCGCTACGCGTCTAATGAGTTCCTTGGTAGGCGTGGCTTTGAAGCAAGCGCGAAGTTTCCGAGACGGGAGTCGTCTAGGGCCTCATTCCGGCAAGTCAAAGACCGCCGCCTGCTACGTTCAGTCGCATTTGTTCTTCAAGTGGTCCGAGGGCAATCAATTTGGAAAAGCATCCTCAACTCTTTGCCTGGACAGGATACTTGTCACCACAGCGCCGGCAAGCTCCCCTACCGTTTCCTTTGGCCAGCTAGACGGCACAGCCAGGGCGCCGCCGCAAAGGCAGAAATTTCTGATTTGGGGGCGGGCGAGAGACTCGAGGTGGCGTGTGCGGTCTAAACATGGTAACTTGGGCGCCCGGGTCCCTTGCAAGCCTCGCGCGCGAGGGCATGCCTTGCAATGCCTTGCAGGTACTGAGTACTTTGTGCTGGGCTGCAGCGGCCATGGGTCTCTGATAGGGTCTGGAAAGGTCAATGACGTACGCGTTCTAGGGCTACGCTACAGCCGAATGCGCCCAAGCCACAGCACTAAACGCCATGATTTTATTTTTTTCCTATCCCATTGCCATCGCCCTCGCTTCCAGACAGCAGATAGCGAAGGCGAAACCCACGGCAGTTATCAGCCATCGGTCAAACATGCCCGCCTGTATTCAGCCAACCGTATTGTTCCATTGCTGGCACCACTCTTTTTTTCTATCACTGTTGCTGCTGAACATAGTACACAACCGTGCCCACACCGCGCTTGGCAGATTGGCTACTGCCCTTGTGCTTTTTCTGCCACTAGCGTTTCGCCCTCCCTCGCGGCTTTCTATGTACACCGGGGTTGATTGCCTTTCATGGAAGTTGGTTCTCGAGGCGTAGATCCGGTCGCTGCGGTCTCCAGCGAATCCCAACGAGATAAGTGCGCCACGCCCTCATCTCCAACGTCCACCTATGTAACTCGTCCCACCACGACCAGCTCTCGCGTGGGATCGGCCTTTTGGCGGGCAGAGGCAGGGCCCGGGTGGTGACATGTCTCTTTTTGTCTTTCTCTCTCTTTATCTCTTTCCCCGGGCTCCACCGCATCCCGTCTCCGGAGAACGCACAAGCCCGTCATCCGGCTGGCAGCATCGCAGGTCGGCGGCAGCAAGCAGCTGCACTGTGTTCTTTCATCGCTCTCTCTCCTCTCATACGTTAGAATTGCCTCTTCGAGATGCCCCAGAGCTACTGAGACAGGGCCCACACCTGCTCGATGCGCCTCTCGACTGGGATCACCTTGACAAAGTAGCCTCAGGCGAGGCGGTCTTGGCTCTGGACAGGTTGGGGCGCTGGGACCGATTGGTGGCCGGGGCGCTGCCTCTTCTTTTTTCTCACTCTCTTTTGTGGGTTCACCGTCCTCGATAGGCCTAGCGTCGAAATATTGTGGATGCACCTGCGCGGTGTCAGGCAAGACTCGTGTCTGTAGATTTGATGGCCGGGGTTCACCGACCAGTCCTCGGACCCAAGCATCTTGCCTGCAGACCTTCTCATTACTCATCATTTTTGTTGGGGTTTGTATGGTTTTACATATCTTTCGTCCCCTCTTTCTTTCTCTGCGTGCTGCAGGAGGGAAGAGGGAGACGCTTTGAGCGGTTGCAGTGGCGGTGGCGGATTCCCCAGCAGAAATGTCGCGATGCCCGACCCTGGGGACCACACCATCCCGTCCTGACTTGCACCTGGGGCGGATGGGATGAGATGCAATAGGCTGCGCCGGCTTGTTTATTCTAGCTTTAGCTTTATGAGTGCTTGTGGTCGGCGCTTCTCCTCGGCACGTCAGGTCAATGCTGGTCTTTTCATGTCGGCGGCCGCAGACATCGCTCGGCAGGCCTAAAATGACAGCGCGAAGTCAATGCCCTGCTCGACGCCGTCTTCTTTTCTTCTTATCTCAACTCGGGCTATCTGTGGATGGGCCTATTCCCGTCGGCGGTTGCAACAGGATTTGCACGCCATCGCCAGCCTTTGCGGCTTGCCTTTCCTGTCGTCCCGTCGAGATGTATGTACAGCCTCACCCAAGCCATGCTGGCGGGTACATGGGCACCGCTTTCTGTCGGGGATTTTGGCGCCTTTTGGTCAAACATCAGCCTGCCGCCACCGACAGAGGGGACCTTGCCTGGTGGCTCCCTGCCCTGTCTTTCTCCCCGCCGCAGCTACCACCATGCGGACTTGCCGCTGCCTGTCCGTGGAGCTCCTGAAAATTTTCAGTGGTTGGCAACGACCGAAAGTACCGGCCAGGGTCAGTTTTCTCTCCACAGGCCCTCGTCCAGGCCACTGCGAAGCGTCCGCCGGCAGCACAGAGTTCCCACTCGCGCCGCGACTTTGGCGTGCATACGCCGTCTTGGTATCAGGCCAGTCAAGACTCAGCAAACGATAGTCACGCCCCGCACCCTGCTTCCTTGAGGAGATCAAGGCGAGCGCCGTGTCCGTGCTCTTGAGATGTCAGATTTGCGGGTTTCCTTTTTGGACGAGCTCCTTGGCCCTGCTTGGATCCTACGGTGGGTGATGTTTCTCTCTTCTTTCCATTTGTTGCAGGAAGAAAAATTAGCAAAGTGGCTGCCCGCTTGTTTCGTAAGACAAGAAACGGCCAGACAGATGGCGTCCAATCACGTCGCAGCACCCGATTCCCTCCCCTCGTGGCGGGATGCGGGTGCAGACGCTCGTCCTGGCTGGGCCCTCGAGTGACATTCACACACCACGACAGCACAGGACAAACGCCTTTCAACCAGCACCCGCTCGGTCGTCGTCGTCCCTGCACCGTACCGTACGAAGTAGCAGGACGCGCAGAATGCGCAAAACTGACTGGACCCAAACCCCAGACAGGCCTCGCTCATAATGCAGCAGACGTGCGTTGGCTTGAGGTAATTCTGGCTCCACGAAGCCGCATCATGGCCCCATCAATTTGACTCCTCTCATGAAGATCACCAACTGTCGGGCGCGGGGCTTCATATGGAATGTTTTTGATTTTTACTTGCGCACCACACTCATGCGCACGCACACAGTCTCTCTCTCTCACTTCCCACGCATCTGGAAGTGAACTAGGCAGTCAGAGGCGTGTGGCGTGCCGAGACCGCCGGCGCAGTGGCTTACAATCGGCCGGGCAGTTTCCATCTGGATCGTTCGTTATCTCAGAGCCTCCAAGGGGCAAAGTTCGATTGGCCGCCCTTGATTGGTCGTTTCAGTTTTTCCCGAGGCGCCTCAGCTCACACCCGCCCAGTAGGGTGTGCAGATGGACCACCGCGAAAGAGGGGAATGGAAATAACAGGCGAGGCAAGAAAAAAGCTAGACTGATCCCTGCAAGCCACAACATCACTAGAAGGGATTGGCGTGAAAAGCCGATTGTCCGTGTGGCTCGAACACACTTGCAGCCAAACGATCGACAAATGATTTTCGCATGCTGCACGTTACGGTTTCGTAAAACAAACCCGATAACAGACAGCCCAGGCCTCTTCCTTGGACCAGGGACCGTCGGCCGGCAAAGGCAGGGGCCCTTGCTCGTATCACCAACTAGTTCTGCAGCCTGGGTTCCATGCCAATCTCTGCGCCCGCCCGGCATCGAAAGAGCAGCCGCCTAGCCAGGCATGCTGATAAGCGGCTCCGAGAGCGGGCCCTGGGTGTTCGACAGTAAACCAATTCGTCTCTACGGCCGGCGCGGCGCAGCAGGCTTGACAGGCAGAATTATTCCCCCAGAATTTCCATCCTTCGGGCGGGTACGTGCGCCTGTGATGCGATGCGCGATGCGTGCCATGCATGTAGCAGGCCGTGAAAGAAAAAAAAAGTATCACCGAGGACAGGCAGGCAACCTAGGCAAAAGGCCACTGGCTGATCTCTGCTGCTACCCGCTTGCTGCATCACATCACTCCACTGTAGCTTGCTCTGCGATGGCGGATATCCAACAGGAACGTACTGCCTGCACCCCAGTCCAGCTTTCCTTTTTTTTTTTTTTTTTCCTCCCATCACCGGCCCCCGACCACCGCCCGGCATCTGTCGCCCTCCTCGCTCCGCTGGAGTCGCTAATTCCTGTCGATGCACGCACCATCGTGACTCGCGCATGGGGTGTAGGTGAGCAATCAAGACAGAAAAAAGTCCTCGGAGGTATCTCTTTGTCTTTTGTCTGATCGACGTGCAAACAAGCCCCCGCCGTTTAGGGGAGCACCCGGCGGAGAAGCCGCGGGTCCCCGGGGTGGGTTCCTGTTGCGGGCCAAGCCATCGACGGCTTGCGAGATTTCCCATCTCGCACCGCCGGCCCCCGCCGCCCTGAGCTTATTTCGATATCAGATAATTCGAATGTGCGTATTATATGTTGTCCAAAGCATGTGTGGTTTGTGGGTTAGTTTCTGTGTGTTTGCGATAATATCTAGCCACGGCAGCCCTGCTATCGACACCCGGCCTCCAAGTGGCCTCATTCGTGAGTGAGGGTGGTGTCGGGCTGCTTGTCGTGGCTCTACGCTGGTCAGGGCTTCTCCTTGTCCATATCCTCAATGCTGGGGCGAGCGAGACGTGCGGCAACGGCGTGGCGGAGGGGGTAAGGGCCGCAGGCTTCTTCCCTCCCGGCAACCCGCCACTGGACAAACACGCCACCCTCCCAGAGGTCCGGCACCGGGCGCTCCCTCCGGATTGCGTTTCACCAGGCGCTTCTTTTTTTTTTTTTTTTTTTTTTTTTTTTCGTCCGGTTGACCAAGTGCGGCCGCTACAGACCGTCCCATCCTAGCCGGCCTCGGAGGGGAAGGGGGTGGTGTAGCCTGTCGTTGGGACGCACACCTGCCCATCTCTCAAGCGCACTGTGGTTCGCGCCCGCCGGGAGTCGATATGATAGAATTCATTGTTCCCTTTGCCGTATTCGCTCAAATGTGCTCCGACCATCCATGGCCGGCTCGGCGCCTCTCTCGCTGACCAATTCTACCTTCTTATTCCGATAAAAAGACGACCACCTGCCTGTCCCTCACACATAGGCGGTAGTGTTCCCATTCTCCTCGTACTTTCTCGGGAAAGCGCCCAACGTGCGTCTGCATTGCGACGCGACGCTGGCTGTCCCGCGCGCCTCGAACTGCAGACGGAGCGCCAAGGTACAAAAGAGATGGCAAGCTCTCGAACAGGCTACGATTCCCGAACAGGCTCTGCCCCTCCTCAAACCCCTCAATATTTCGCCACTATAATGGGCCCCGACACGACGTGCACGGTTATGCCGTTTGCAGAGCGTTCAAGCTAGCGTAGCTTGGCTGGTTTGTCAAAGCCGCACACGAAAATGAACGAACCGTGGTTCGCCAAGCTTTTTGCGGCCTCGATCACTTGAGATTTTCCTCTTGCCTTCCTGCGTAAAAAAAAAAAAAAAAAAAAAAAAAAAAAAAACGAATAACAAGATCCACGTATAGATAGCTCCTTTCGGGACTCATGCCCCCTCAGGCTGACTGCATGTCGGGGCGTTCCTACCGGTGTGAGTGATGGGTGGCTTGCATGGGAAGACATGGGAAATGTCGTTTCTTTGTCTGCCCCACTCAGTGGAGGAGGGCAGGGGGCCGGCGGGGCTCCCACCGGTGTGGAGGAATTGGCCAATCATGCCGCTCCGACGTGACACCAGCCTCAGCTGTGGCTGCCATTCGACCACACCCCCTCCAAGGCTGCCCCATGGGCTGTCGCGGAAGACGGAGTGAGAGTTGCGTGAGAGACTATCGCCGATTGCTCTTTTGGTAAGCGTCAAAGAAGCACGCAAGTAGCCCGGAGATGAAATAGGAGACTCGCAGCAAATATGCCGGCGCACACCCAACACCCCTCTCCTTGTGGGATCCGGCTATCCCAGCGCGTGCGACGGATATCAAACAAGCATCAAAATGATTGCGCATTTCCGAACCACCTATCCTGTTTACTCCGAGATGCACCACAGGCGGCCGGCGGTTGCAACAAGTGGAGAAAGCGGACAGAGAAAGAAGGACATACACACATACAACGATCATCTTCGGCGCTTCTCCTTTGCTTATTTCCCCTTTCTGTAGCCACTATGGCGGAACGACTATCGTGCAGCAACGGCAATCACCTGGACGGATATAGCGGCATCTGGTGGTTCCTCGTGGAGGGAGGGAGGGGCAGACCAGCTGTCCTGTTTGCGTGAATGTGCATCTAGGTATGCGCGTGGGTTGCGTGTGTGTGTGTGTGTGTGTGTGTGTGTGTGTGTGTGCGAGCGGAGGGCAGCAAAAGCAGCAAGCACCACACCAAGCACGGCACCCGCGGGCCGTCATATGGTCGGTCGTGACAGCGCATACCGCCTACCTACCTGGTACCTACCGATGGCGCCGCCGCCGTGAGCAAGCGTTGCGTGCCCGCCGTTTTGGTGGCCGCGTGCGCGCTCTGTTCTGTATCACCTACCAAGGCACGCTAGGTACCCAGCATGGCGGGTGCTGGCCAAAGATGCAGGATGGCTCCCTTAAAAAGCTATGCACGGTGGCATGAGGGCCGATGCCTCGCCGAGAAGACCGGTGAGGGGAGTCCTCTGCTATGCTACATGCTCGGGGCGCTGCCAGAGCCTGGTGGCCGCTCTCCGGCAGTATCCCCAAGGCCGGTCTACGGAGTAACGATCTCGATCGCGCGCCAGAAAAGAAATGGCCAGCGGCGGCGAGGCCGCTTTCCATGTTGGTAAATCCCGTTTCACCAAAGCACGGAGGGACCGAAACCCTGCCTGCTTCGAGGGCCAGGGTCGAGGGGACGTCCCGTAAACGCAGGGCCCCGAGTGATGATCAATGCCGACTAGCAAAGCTGAACTAGAGGCGGGAGCGCTCGGTAGGCCCCCTCCAAGTTCGAGATAACGAGCCAAGTGGTGGTGGTGTGGCTCCCAATCTACAACACCGCCATCTGAATAACCCTTCCTATCTATCCGGTAAGGTGGGTGTGGCTTGGGTGGTGCGAGTGTTTCTGGTGTGGGTGGGTGGGTTCAGCGGCTGGCGCCAAGACAGACGAAAGAAAAAAAGAAACGAAAAAGCCCCATCGAGCCCTCTCCAACCAACCTGCAAAGCAGCGCCCGGCCGTTGCATGGGTAGCACGGGCCCGGAGGAGCAGGAGCCAGAGTGCAGTCGGCGTGGGACGATGGGCGCCCCCGCCGATCGACACGAGGCCTTCCTTTCTCGAATGGCGGCCGGCCATTTTATGTTTTTATTTCTTTGATAACGTGGTTCACAAGTAAGCGGCGCACACAAGTAAGTGGCGCACTTCGAAATCACGTGTTAAACGCGTTTTTCGACACCCTTGCTAACTCGGCCAATTTAAGCCCAAATTTTACCAAATTTTAACAGGTTATATGCAACTACGTAGTAAATGTAATGTAATTTTCTTGGATTTTTATTATTACCCCTTTAAGGTTAGTTAGAAACACTGTATAATATACTGTGCAAAATATGCAAATTACCTTAAAAAGGCAATAATAAAAATTTATAAAAATTTAAGAAAATTACATTACATTTACTACGTAGTTGCATATAACCTGTTAAAATTTGGTAAAATTTGGGCTTAAATTGGCCGAGTTAGCAAGGGTGTCGAAAAACGCGTTTAACACGTGATTTCGAAGTGCGCCACTTACTTGTGTGCGCCGCTTACTTGTGAACCACGTTATCGGTTTTTGCATTTGGCGGGCTGCGGCGCCAATGATGGCAACCTCGGTGCTTTTTCTCTGTGCTTTCTTAGAGACACACCCAACAGGCTCCCTGCCTCCTGCCTGTCCGCCCCTCTCTTTCTCGGGCAGTAGGTAGGAGATCGCAGGCCCCTTTGCCGCCAGTGATGCTCTCCAGACTTGGGGGTGGATTCTTCCTGCTAGCCTTGCTGCCTTCATGCCCGCCCCCCGCTCATCGTACTGCAGGAAGGAATGTGCTCTGGCGTGGGCGTGCCAAATTGTTTAACGGTTTCACTAATGTAGTCTAGGTCTAGTCCTGCGGGAGGATCAAGGGCAGAAAAACGTGCGTGAGGGGAAGTGTGAGCGACGTCGGATGCGAGCAGCCAAGGGGCAACCAAGGCATCAGGCCATGCCACTGGCCTTTTCTTTTTTTTTTTTTTCTTGCGCGGCAGCCCTTTCCTCGGCATGAAGGTTCAGACGCAGAGAAAAGTGAAGTCCAAGCACCGAAATGGGACGACCGCCGCCCTCCCCTCAGACAGTTTCCCCGCAGGACAGAGCGTCTTCCCATGCTCCGTGCAACCCAGCGCTGCGGCATAGGGGGCACTGGGGGAGAAAAGGGATGAAAGGGGAGGGGGACGACTGACGAGCTCAGGCGGTTCTGCTCCGGTCCAAGTAGGAAACTGAGTTATTCCCATCGGTGGTCCGACCCAAGCCGTGTTTCCGTGGACATCGGTTGGGAAAAGGCTTGGTGGTATTTTGTCTTATTAGCAGCCCACAACAGCGCCGCGACTGGGCCGGTAACTCCAATGCTTGGGGGTTGCTTCTCCGTCTGCCTGCTTGCCAGTGCAGCACCCCCGGCCGCGGCGCTTCCCCAATCATTTCTCGCAGCTCCTTCCTCCTCCATCCCCTGCACGGTTGAGAAAGGATGCACACAGGCGCTGCGGCTGGGGAATGGGCTCTTGCTGGCCTTAGCTCCGTGACGTAGAGCCGCGGGTCCCCGGCGGAGGACCGCATCGGGGTTTGGGCGTTGGATCGGTGGAAGGAAGAGATGCGAAGTGGAGTTGGTGTTTCTCGTGGTTGCACGAGCCCGGGGAGCTGTCCTGGACGCTAAAAAAAAAAAAACCAAAAAAAAAAACCTGCGAGCTGACAGGAGCGAGGAGCGAGGAGCGAGGGGGCCACCAGGCCCTGTCCGGCCCGCTTACGGGGCAGCACGCCGCAGCTGGTCAATACCTCAATAGGTTCAGGCAAGGTCGGCCGGCGGCGCACGCTGTGGGACAGCAGGGATTCAGCAGCAGCGGGTGGCATTTGGGATGGGGCTGGGCTCGGGCAGGCAGTGAGGCAGTGGGCACTAGAGTTCATCCTGCAGCATGGGGCTCCCCTCTATTGCGCGTCAGGGCCCGGGCGACTGCTGTGAGCGGTTCGCGCTGAAGCACTCTTGCAACACAGCGGCCCAGTCAGGACGCCAAACCACATTAGAACAGGCAGTTGAGATTCCTTTGTTTTTCGCTGTTTCTTTCTTGGAATCTGTATCTTAGAAATTCGACGCCCGGGGCAGGATGCCGCCGGGGCCGTGCTCCTACGCTGCAAGGCTCCTCGTCTCTACACCCCTGCAGAATTGTTTTTCTTTTTCCCGTTGTTTTTCGCTCAGGCCTGTCGCTGTGCGCGCTCAAAGTGGTCTTGGCCGTTGGCAGAGCTCGCTGGGACTTAGTTGCACCCCCCTCCCCTGGTCAGAGGTCTTGCTTCAAATTGTGCGATGGTGATGTCATGGTTGCCGTCTCTCATATTATCAACGTGGGCGCACGGCGCAGCGGGAGCACGCACCACTCAAAAAAAAAAAAGACCGTGTGACCTCCCAAAATGCCCTCATCCCGTTCGCCTGTGTAAGACCAAAAGGTGCTAAGGTCATGTTCCCCTTTCTTCTTTCCATCCTTGGAAAGTAATGCCACACAAAGAAACTGTCGATCAGGCCCAGCCCGAGCCGCCGGTAACTTCGGGCGTGGGCGGGAAGATTCCCTGTTCGTGGGAGGATCCTGCCTGCCCAGGCACACCCGAGGGCTGCGGCCACAGCGGAGTGGACACTGAGGAAGGACGGGCAGCACATGAAGGGTTGTCACTTCTAGGCTTTTTTTTTTTTTTTTCTTCTTCGCTTTGCCCGACCGACATCGCAGCTGCTGCCCGTCATCTCCACCAGGTGTGCGGCGCCAATGGCGACAGCAGATGGAAGATGCGGGAGGCATTTGATATTTTACGAGGGTTTGCGGTGGGTGGCTTCGGTGAATCCCGTCCGCAAAATATTAGAGCCGCCGATAATATCGTGTCTTTTTTTTTTTTTTTTTTTGATAAGAGGATGGAATTTACTTTTTTGTCCCTGGGTTTTCTTGGTCCGAGCCCGAACGAACAGTCGGGCTTACGTGATGTGATTCGTGCTCTTGCAGCAAATAACTCATGAAGAAAAAAAGTGGAAGACGAAAGGGCACCAGTTGCGCGCACCGATTGACCGCCACGTTCCAGTCGTCGTCTGCTCGCAGGCGCCTCTGCCCAGGTGATCCGGCCGCTGTGCCTGCGCCGCCGGTGTTGGTCTATCCGACGCATCCGGGCGCTGCTGAGGGAGGCGTTGGGTCACGGGGCCGTCAGTGCCACGTCTGTGGCATGCGATGCTTCCCATGATATGTGACGGTGCGCCATGGTCGGGTGGCGTGTGGTGACTGGATCAAGCTTCTTTCTGCTGACGGGAGACGGGAGCCGTTTGATAGGTGTCCTCGCTCCTTGCGTTGTGGTTGGCTGGTCGGCCATCACGCCTTGCTTTCTCTCTCTCTCCCTCGCCGCCAGCCAGAAGCCCTCGAGCGCCATTTTTCGATAGAGGGAGCTCCCCGAACCCCCACGCCAGGCCGTTGCTAGGCGTGGGCGTTGGGCACATTCTTGATTTTTTTTTCTCCTTCAATATTGATTTGCTAGAATGTAGCGGGCATCAATCGCCTCCTCGGCGACTACACGTCAGCCCAGGAATGCGTGCATCGCTTTCTTCTGCTCTCTTCCATCGCCAATGAGCTGTCGTCGACGTGGATTGGCTACCCCGGACCAAGCAGCCTGTTCAAGAGCTTGCAAGCTTCGTCGTGCGTATCGCGAATGCAAAAGATACATTAGCACCTCGACGATCCAATTGGGGATGAGACAGGTCTCGCATCTCCTTCTCACACCCCTCCGCCGCAATCCTCAACGAGTGCCAGTCACTGTGCTCCTAGCGCCCGCCGAGATGGGATGCAGTTTCAGTGGCACGCAAGCACCAGTCGTCTCATCGCATCCAACTTCCCCCCCTCTTTCCGTCTCTGCTTGGCTCGTATGCCTGTCGGCTATTTTTTTTTCTTTTTTTTTTCTCCTTGCTCTGCCCCCTGGAACCTAGAACGCCCTGGGTCTGAGGCACGGAAAAGCGGTGAGATAGCTCGACTCTGGGGTGCAGCTGCTTGGTCGCCGCGCCGGCCAATCAGGCGACATGCTCGCCCTCAAAGCTGGAAGCAGTTGGAACAGGGGAAAAAGCAGGTCTCGACTCTCGAATCCTCGCCCAATGGCACCGAGCTATCCCCCTAGTCCCCACGGCCATCCTGGCTGACCTGGAGCAAGGAGGGAAAAAGGAGGCGCCGTCTATCGAGGCACGTCGTTCTAGTCCGATCTTTCTGTTGATGCTCGGTTCTATGTAGTGGCCTCTTCCGTGTGGTGCTGGGCTGGCTGAATCGAGGTGCGAGTCCGAACTAGGGTCTAGCTCACAGCTCTCGGTAGTCGCCGAGTGGTCCAGCCAGGTGCGAAAGACACTGTACGCTCGTCCTGCTCCTCACTGCCACCGCCGCCCAGAAGTAGCAGTTGGTATTGGACTTGATGGCTCCATGTTGACTTTTTGTCGAGCGTCACGATCAGCAAGCGCTGTCCCTACGGCGACAGCACGGCCAAAGATGTTCCAGATCGTCGCCGGGCTGCCAGATGAGCCACATGGACGCTCACCGGCTTTCTGCTGTGAGCGCATGGACGGCGAGCCTGTGCTTGGTTGGGCGTCTCTCTAGGGGGTACAGCAACTGCTGACAAGCTCGCGGCTCTGGCTTTTGTTTTCTTGTTCCTCCCGACACGGAAGCAGTGCTTTCTGCAAAACGGACTCTGCCGCCCTTCCCTCGGTGAAACAGCTATCTCCGGGTTGGGGGGAACACGGTTGTGCTTGCGCTTCTATGCGCCGAGCCACAAGCCGTGCACGCCATGAGAGACAAAGGTGGCGATTCGCCCCTGTCTCCGATCTCGCGCGCCCCGAGACACCGGTCCCCTTCGCCGCAGCCAAGCTGTCACGTCTGAACATGGGACACAGCATCTCTGCCGCTGCCCGCTTGATACCTGGCCGGGTGAAGTCAACGGCTAGCCGCTGGGAACGCCATGGATGTCGTCCCGACCGGTATCTCCCTCTCTCTCTGGTGCGCCCGGAATGGGTGGCGGAGGATGTCCAGTATTGGCACCCGCCTGCAGGCCGGGCCTGTCTAGAAGCCGTGATGGTCTACGATGATTCCTCGGAGGAGTAGCATTTCGTGGGCGCGCAAAGGGGGTATCTCGTGTCTCGGCGCCGCAGGGGGTTGGGGACGCAGGCTCGTGCAGGTGCCTGTTCCCTCAGACCGGTCAGCGTCGAAGGTTCCCCTGTCCGCGGGCCTGCGCCCAAGACTGGGATTTGGGCAGTGTTCATAGATCCCACCATCGCGCTGGCGGCGGTGCGACGAAAATGCGCGTCCGCCGACGTGCCACTGCAGTGGAAGCCCAAGATTAGCCTCTCGCTTCGCCCGGCGGGCTGCCGTCTCATGGAACGGCAGAGGTGGACGCACACACAAGAGACAGCGCCGCTTTGGCAGTGCGCCACGATACTGCGACTCCCCATCTCCAATCTCCTCGGCTCCCTTTTTGTTTTCTCGTCGGAATGTGACGGTTTCTTCGGCTTGCCTTTTCGGGGCCGGTGGCTGCGCTCCATGATGGGTAGTGCGGCAGTGCGAAATATTGGACGGGGTGGGATGCCAACCCTCTCTCCTCCTATCTTCCCCGCAAAAATACTATCTTCCCCGGATTCACAAGATATTGTCGTGCATTGTGCGGGGGAAATACGGGAGCAGAAAAGGGCCAGATAGTGCCCGCAATAGGAGAAAATCCCCGGGGGGTTTTTGTGGCTTCCTGGCCCCTCGTCATACCTGCTGCAGGGTGAAGTCAACCTCGCGCAACGCTGGGTGCTAGCTGGAGGTCCGATGGTGAACACCCATACACACGCCCACCCCCCTCCTCGCGTGCAGTGAATCGTCGAAGCAGGCTGATTCTTTTCCGCGGCCAGCCCCAGGTTTATCGTCTTCTGGGGCAGGACGGGCACCATCAGCCAGCCGAGAGTCCCGTGCAGCAGCAACGGCAGCGGCAGCGGCGGCACACAGTCCCCCGGCCCTGGACAGCATCAGGTATGCCGGTGGTGTACAGCAGCCACACGTCGCAACGGCCGGAGTTCCTACGCTACGGGTGCCGCCGACTAGTCGCAGTCTGGGAGGTATGTTGTTTTTCAGGGGTCGTGCTGACTCAAAATGTTCGTCTTGACGGATAGGCTCCTCGGATCGGATGCCCTCTGGAGATACACGTCCATGCTCGGCACGTTGGGCGTCAGGCAATCTCCCTGCCTACCAGGCAGATGGCGAGCCTGACAAGTCCGGGGGAGCCCGCGTCAGGATCTACCTCTGCCTACGCGATGGGGTGACTCCATTGACCTCGTCGCGTGTTATAAGGTTTCTTCCTACCCAACGACGGGGTTTGCTGGAAGGAAGTTTGTCGTTCGTTCGGACATCGGCGGCGCTTGCTGATCGTCCAATCTCTGGCCGTTCTCGGGCTTTTCCTGCGGTGTTGCAAGCCACCACGTTTTTTTTCTTTTGCTAGAGCTGGAGCTGCTGCTGGTTGAAGCAAGCTTGGGGGTTAGTGGCAAGGGCCGGCGGCGGGGAAAGGTGGCGCAATCCACCAACGTTCTCCGCGTGTCCATCTGTCGACCTGGCACGCCAACCTTGACGCCACCCGAAGCCATCATGGCAAGATGGGGCCTCTTTTGCGTGGGCTTATCGTGGTTTGTCTGCTATGCTAACTTGGGTAAAAAAAAGCTAGACGGCCTCCTTGTTCACCGCCAAGCAGAACAACCTGATCCGTTTGTCGGCCCCTATCTCGCGAACTAGGTACCCCTCTCGGCAGCGTTCCTTATCCCTTGCGTCTCACTTCCCCGCACATGTGCTAGTAAAGGACCAGCCGTTGTCGGAAAAAAACTGACAAACGGAAACGCTCGACCCAGAATTAAGGCGTCGAGGGTCCGCCATCGCCTACCTAGGGCGGACGAGCTGAGCCAAGGCGACCGCTACGGATTGCCATGCTCAAAGGGAGCCAAGTGTTCTCTAGCAGTGCTGCTACCGCTCTCTGTGGCTTGGAATTCAATCTTGGATGCTTGCTTTCGCTGTTGTCCCCGCTCCCGATAGTCTGCGCCTTGGCCATCGCGAAGCGGGGATCCGTGATAGGCATAGGAATTCAGGGGCTTCCACTGAGATGCTCGGGTCCTGTCGAGTATGGGGAGCACACTCGCGAAAGCTGACGTCTGCAAACTGGAGGAGAGCCAGCCATGCGCCGCGGCCTCCGAGCCTACCATCTGTGCTGCCGGCGCCGGCATCGCGGGCCAGGATGTGCCCGGGCGTTGACTCTCTGGCGCGGAACGGCGAGTGTGTGGCCTGGCGAAGATCCTGTCGAGCCCGGCTTTGCTCCTGCCATCTAGTTTCGCATTGAGTCTTCCGTTTTTGCCGTCTGCCCATATCTTCAGTCCCCCAAATGGCCACTTGTTGCGGACGCACCCCGGAAGCTTGCTTAAGTTTTTGGCCTTTTCCCTGTGCCGATCCAGCCTCCGCGTCAGTCCTCTGCCGCGCAACTGACGCGCTGGACAGGACGTTCCTTGCCCGGCCACGGAGGGGTCCTCTCCCTTGCAGTAGGCAAACCGTCTGTCAAAGACCTCTCGCTATCCATCTCTGTCGGGGCCTCCCTAGGTCGAGTCAAGCGGTGTGGCCTTTGATCAGAGAACGTTCCAGGCAGACGACACGGACACGCTCTCGCACGCACACCACACACCACCGCCGCCACCACACCCAGTGCGCTAAAGTCTGGTAGCAGAATGAACCATACGCCCCTCCTCCGCCTCCTCCTCCCCGTTACCGGTTCTAGTTCCGTACAGCTAGCTCTTCTGGTGATGTTTCGCGATTCTGCATATCTCCTCTCACTTGCTCCTCTCCTTGGCGACCCCTGGCTGGGCCCCGGGTGGGTGGCGTGGAGTCGCGAGCGATGAACGAAGGAAGTGCCGCTCTGGACCCCGACGGGCGGGCAGGATGATCTAGACCGGGCAACGTTTCTTCCTTCTTTCTCCCCGACATACATGATTAAAAAAAAAAAAAAACATCCCCTTCCCCTAACGCGAGGCACCCGATGGAGGGATCGCATTCGGGGTGGGCCACGTACACGGGCTTTCTTGGACGGCCGGATGGTGGGAGGACGATCACCGGCAAGCGCTGGCAAGCAAGGTAGAGAAAAGGATCGACGAAAAGAGTACATCTACGCACTGCACACGCCCACAAACACACCCATCTCTCAAGATTTCGACGCACAAATTCTGGCGATGGCGAGCGGTGGTGGGGTGTGGCATGCGCAACGAGAGGAGAGTGAGGGGTTGGGGGCTCTGCCCGCAGCCGGCCACAGCCAAGTTTCAGCAGCCGGTTTTGTCGCTGGGCCCTCCCAACCACAATCTGCGTCTCGGTCGGGTCCGGGGGGAGCAAAAACAAACGAACCCGAAGCTTTTGCCGCCCACTTCTACATACCATGTAGGTATGAGTGATGCTTTTTCGCAGCCCCACCGAGGCCGTGATATTGGGGGTTGACTTGCAGCACGCGTAGATTGGGGACGTCAAATTGAAGCCTGCAGGGCCAAGCGATTTGAGGGCGGCATCCATTGACCGCCTCTGGGGTGAAGCTCCTTTGACAAGTCCGACTATACCCTCCCTTTCCGTCCATATTACCTCGGCCGGGCGAGGAGTTGGGGCGCTCGGCGGCACCTAGGTTGGGTGGTTGGGTGGTTTGGTGATGCTCGGGCGCGATAGCTGGAGGCTGGCTTTGCCGGATGCAAGCCAATATCGAGCAAAGCGGACGCAGGGCTTTTTCCTTGCTTGCTTGCCTCTTCCTCCGCCCGGCTTCTGCTTGCCCCTCGCTGCCCTCCATCTTGCGCCTCCTTGTCCATTATCCACCACTCGCATCTTTTTATTCACTTTTACTTTTTATTTTAGACTGCCTCACTGCATCTCCAATCTCTGCGAAGCAGCCACCGCCCGCATATGCGTGCGACGCTGCAATGCAAGCCAAGGGCATGGGAGGGTGGGCACGCACTCTGCGGCACCAGAGCTAGGCAGCGCCGCCGGCCAACCAGAGACTGGGCTCCTGAATGGCCGCCAGCCCCTCACCTCCCTCCCTCCAGCCGTCAACGGGGGACCAATCTCTCTACGCAGTATGCACCGTACTGTGCAGTCCGGGTCTCGTAGGTAATTTGCAGCAGCTGTGGCGGTGGATGGACGCAACCTGCTAAGGTTGTGTGGCCTCTCTCGCGGGAAACGGAGCTCCACTGGTTGGACGGCTGGTTCTTGGAGGACTATGCCTGCATGCAGCTGGGAGGGGGCATTGCAGAGACGCCGCATTTCGTCTTGCGCCTTGCTTCATGATTTTGCATGTGAATGAGCAGTAGGGCTCCAGCGATGCTGCAGAGCCCCTCATCACTGCTGCGACGGTCGGCGGCACTTTGTAGAGTCCCTTCCTTCAATGTCTTGATCAGATAATTCTGGGAGGAGTCGCTGGGGAGCAGCGGGAGCTGAAGGTCTGAGGGCGGCGACTAAACCCAACCGTCAGGTGTCAATTGATAGGCGCACAAACAGTGATAGGGGAGCGGAACAATCCGTCAAGACGTTGGAACGTGTTTTGGCCCTGCTCTCGTATTTCCGCAGCAGCCGTCAACCAAAAAATCGTGCGTGCTCTGGGCCTGGGCATTCGCCATCACCAAACGCCACTTTCAAGCAGCGCGGTGCAGCAACAAGCGCTTCCAGCACTAGCAGCAGCACAACCACCGCCAACAAGAATTGAAGAGGATCAGCAAGGGTGGGGGGACGCTAGCAGGGCAAAAACGCCCCAAGGGCTGCCACACCTAATCTGCGCTTGCGTTGACCGGTGTCGATGGCTGAGAGATGGAGGGGATGGTGGGGAGATTGGAACCAGCTCGGTGAACGCTTTTTTGCTCGAATTTTCCTCCCTTTTGTGTGTATGGTTTTTTTTTTTCTTTTTTTCCACTGCTGATGTGCCATCCATTCCTCTTCCATGATAGCGGTACTTGGCCTGGCCCCATTGCGTCGGGAGTCAAAGCTCACGCCACAACCTCGTGTTGCCGCCTCCGGCCTCGCAACAACCTGTTTTTTCAGTCGAATTCCCTTATGCTGTCGTTACGACCAGGGAACCATCGAATCCATTTGGCGGCGGAGACTCAATATCGCATCATGTTGGGAGGTGCTCGAAGTCTAGGTCTAGAGCGAGTCTGGGAATATCGCCTGCTCCATCTACCCACACCCCTTGTTTCTTCCCGTCCCATGCCTTGCCGCCCTCAGGCAGTGGATTGGACGGGGAACCACCGGCGAGATGACCCGCGTTGGCCCAGTCCCCTTTGTCATCCCCATCCTCCCCCTCCGGGCTGTGACTGAACTGTCACCCCTCACATCCGAGCTCGGCGTCAGCTCCATCTTGCTTGGCCGGGATCCCACCATGGCGATAACGACATGCCGGAAGGAGACAGGGGGCAAGGAAAGGGCAAAAAATAGGAGACTCTCTTCGGATAGCGCACCAGACCCCGTTAGCTGGGAGGCAACATCTGCTCTCGGCAAGCAAGCGCCCTGTCCGTGCGAGTTGCATAGCGCTGGACGTGCTGCGGATGTCCATACTTATACGCCCCTGTCGAGAGCGGCGGGCTTCTGGGCCTCTCGAGAAACCCACCGTCTTACTCCGGTCCTTTCCATGCCGCTCTTCCCGCCTCGAAGGCTCTTTGATTTAACTCCGGCTGACACTCCGTCCGCTTGGGCTGCCTTGACTTGCAGTAGGTTAAAGGCACGCCCCAAGCCAGGGTTGCTTCACTCTAAGAGCCCCGTCCGCTGCTTCGTCCGCTGGGGCCAGCAGACTCTAGCCCACCCTATTCCCGTCAGACGCCGGGGCGCCGCGGCCCAGTCGGCCAACCCGCTAAAGCCCTAGCCGGCGCTTCTCCTCCCCCATCCTTCCCCGGGCTATCCAATGTTATATGTCTCTCCATGCAGCTTTAGCCTTTGCATACCGCCCTTTGGTCTCAGGTCACACGTCAGGATCTGGTGCTTGTGTCGATTCTCTCGAGATGAATCTCGCCTAGACCCCCCGGCAACCCCGGGCGGACGGAGATCTGGCGCCTAGCCAACCTCGGTCCTTTGTCGGTTTCTGGGGCTCTTGAGCGGTGTTGTTTTCCTCAGGCCCCTTACTGCTGCCTCCGCCCAGGGATCCACCGGCAGGGTGGCGACATAATACGAAGGAGGGCAACGGTCTTGGGTCCTTGGGTGAGGCCCGCAGTCTTGTCTTTGTTGCGTTTTGTCTCTCTCTCTCTCTCTCTCTCTCGTCCTCTCTTCCTCTCTCCCAATCCCCACGTAAAATTCACCCGAGCCACCGGCAAAGTGGGTGCCACGGCGAAGCACGGCAAGCTCAAAACATCTTTTCGGGACGGTGGCCCGTGATGACAGGCTCAAGCCCGTGGCATCCTCGGTAGGCCGTCGTCGCTGGCCCCCCGGCATCTCCGCCTCGGCTGGGCAAGGGCCCTCCGAGACCTGTCGCCCATCAGGGTCCAGCCGCCCAGAAATGGGTATACCCTTTGCATCGTGTCCTTGTGGGCGTGGCGGGCGGGGGCCGTGGCTTGTCTCCATATCCGCACGGCGTGCAGAGGGGCCTTCTCCTTCTGCCACATCTCAATCCACAGCGTCGCTTTTTTGGCATGCCCGCCACCCTTCATCCGGCTACGGTGGTTGCTCCCGTCCGTTTGTACTGTCTGCCATCTGTCTTCTCCCCCTCCATTGTCACAATAGGACGGCTGGAGTTTCTGCTGCGTCTTGTAGGGGGCCAGAAAACAGGATATTTCCAAGCTCTTGACGTTATTCTTGTCCTACGTCGGTCCAGAGCCCCGCCTGCCTATCCTCTTCAGACGGGGAAAATATCCCGACCGACGCTCAGTGCCTTGATGGCTCTCATCGTCATATCAGGACATGTCACATCAAAACTCGTGAACTTGTGAATAAAAAGATGATGTTGTGGCCAGGCACCATATCGAGGCCTGCCAAGCAAGCCAAGCAAAGATCAGGGCGAACTGACATCACCCAGTAACACTCTCCCCCACCACCCTTCACGTCGGAACGCAGTTGGATTCCCCGTGTGGCAGCACCACACATGTGCCGAGACGACACAAGACCGGTGAATGCATGCACAATCAATAAGGGACCTTTATTCTTTTCTTCATGGCAAATTACCCAATTAATTGGCTTGGCCCACTAGTCGCTCAAGACCCCTTCGGGGATGGCAGAGATGGGTTCGGCAAGTTGGCACCCGGGTGTGCCGGATAGCGTCTGTGTGCGGCGACGGGTTTTTCTTTATCAAAAGTGGATGCCACGCTTTCTTTGCATTCCCCGCTTTCGGGTTTCTACTGTGCCTCAGCGACATATTATTTTGTGCAGACCGGTTGCTTAACGAGCTGCAAAGCGAGGCGCGGAGGTGAGGAAAAGGCACTTAGCGGCATGAAGGAGCAATCAGGCGGATGCTCAGGTTAAAATAGGGACTGATGCGAGAGGAGAGCGACCCAATCCGCCACCGCCACCTCGCTGTAGCAGTTATTGAGCACCCTCCATGGGAATGCTGCAAAAATGAGTTTTGTGCCCTTCCGTGGTGGTGGTGAACATTTCTTCTGGTGGTCTGCTTTGTGCAGCCGCAGCTGTCGATCGTTTCCCCTTCCGACTGGGTGAAGCGAAGGCGGGGGAGCAGAGATGGAGGGCTGCCAGCATAGCATGCTCGCTGTACATATCATGAAATACTACCCATGAGCTCTGGAAGGGTGGAATGTGAAGGCAGGCCACCATTACCCAGTGCCGCTACTTATCACTCTGTTTTGGAATCCGCGCCGAGTGCTTCCGCTCTCTGCACTCACTCGCTCTTCCGTGAATCAGCCACCTTTGAAGCTGCGTACGTGCACACCCCCTCCAACATCCAGCCATTCTGCGGAGAGCACTGTGTCCATTCCCACTGAAGTGTACCCCGTGTTTGGCCGCTCATGTTCTTTTGCTTTCCATGCAGCCACCTCGAGTGCCCTGCAGCCTGCATCATGGGGGCAGAAGGTTGATGTTTTTCCCCCGGACCCGCTGCAGCCGTCTCCACGAACCGCTGATCAACATCTGATGGGGAAAAAAAGAGTGTAATTATTATGAGTGATTGTGGCTGGCTAGAGCAATGCGGAGAAGTGACGTTAACCGTCGCGGCCACACCCATACGGCGTTCCTTTCTGAACCACTCAAGAACAGGATGTCTGTCTTTGGCGTTCTTGGCTTCTGACGACAGTCGCGGGAGATGGCTCTCGGGAATACTACTTTGGGGTGTCTGAGCAAGCAAGACAGGAGGGGCTTGCTTGACTGATCGCCGCTCTGGTCCAGCCGCCGACGCCATTCGATCCAGCTTAGGGGTCTGGATCGCCGATGTCCTACTTCTGATAGGGCTCAACGTCATCTGTGTAACAGTCGTGCACAAGGAGCCAGTAGGGACGTGCAGCTAGCAAATGGTGCGTGCGTCTGGCTGGTCTTTGGCAATGATGGGCGAATTGGGCGTCAGGCTTCTTTGCGTTGTCTGATATCAGACGTCTCAAAGAACCAGAATCACCACTTGCTTTGCTGCACTGTTTCCTCGAGGCCAAGTTATCTCTCGAGAACAACGACGACAAAGATAGACAAAGCGGCCCCTGGGCTTATTGAGACGGAGATCTGAGGAACAGAGACTTTCGAAAGGAGCTCAGGGGCCACAAAAAGAGGAGGTAGAGACATGGGCTGAAATGGCTTGAACGACAACAGAGTGCTCAATTTGTAGATTGATCAAATGACCGGGGAGTATTAGTTCTGTTAGGTCAAGTGGGCTCCCGGTGTCCTTTCCAAACTCTCAGCAGAAAGACAGACATTGGTGTTCTCGTCGGCGTAGTGCTGCGCTCGTGGGACTTTCCATGGGCTGCCTGCAGATCGACTAGGTCTCGTCCGACAGCGAGGCTGAGGACATTGTTGGATTATTATTCCAGCATTATTCCGGCGCATGTACTTGAGGGATTTGGAAGCCTGGAGGGCTTGGGAAGCCCGAGCCCTCCGTGGCCCACGGGGCCACAGGGCCCCCGTGACCTGGAGGGCCAAGCCCTGTTGGCAATGTATATAAGGGGCTTGGTTGCCCCCCCCCTCTAGCAGATAGATTCCTTTCCTCTTCGTGCACATAACAGAGACGGTTCCTCCAACAAGTTGGTAATCGCCGTGCATCACTCCTGGGAGATCTCCGTGCCCGGCCCCCATTGGGGCCAACAGGAGTACCAACTCCTACTAACAGACATCACCATAACTTGCTCCTGTGGAGGGTAAGCTATTCTTCACCTAGAAATCCCGACATCCGGCCAGCCTGGGGTTCTGCATAAACCTCTCCAAAACGGCTTGATCTTGTCCGGCAATGGGGCCGAGAACACCACCCTCTGCTTTTGCTAAGAATTATAAGCACTTTTAGATTATAGTGCATCTGTGAAAAAAAAAGCGCAAATCGACTTTAACATCTGAGAAATCGCGAATTTCACCCCAAAGAGGAAAGAAAAAAAGGAAGAAAGAAAACAAACAAACACACCCAAATGTGTTTCCCTACCGCGTCCCAGAGTTCATCGTTATTTCGGTTGTCATCATAATGCGCCCCGCGTTTTCCTGCCCCTCGGGCGCGAATCCGTTCGCGTGGTCCGGCTCCGGCGACGCGCTCGCGTAAAAGCCGCCCGCGGGCCCCATATGCTTGAGGGCTAGCTCCTCGGTGCTGGTGTTTAAGGGTAGGGCGCTGCGGTCGCGGCTAATGGTAGCGGTGGTGAGCTTGTTCAAAGCGGACCCGGTCCCGCGCTGGCTGGCCCCGGTCGGGCCGCCATCGTGGCGGATGTAGTAGGCGTTGTGGTTGCGGCCGGCGCTCGTAAGGCCCAACCCCGGCAGGAGGCGCGAGAGCGAGGGGCGGAGGGTGGGTAGGCTAGATACGATGATGGAAACGCCGAGTTCGACGTCAGTCCAAATGGCCGCGCCGATGTTATCCCACGTTGAGTCAGGGCTGCCGGCGGCGCCTTCAAGGGTGAACAAGCGGTAAACAGAAACGACACAAACGCTAGAGGGTGGAATAGGATTAGCAAAAAATAACGGAGCAGGTTAGTAACGATCGGGTTACAACTTACCAAAAATCCAAATAGAAAGTGCCTATTGCTATAATCCTTTGCTTTGCCGGAAGCTGGCGCTTTTAGACCGAAGGCGGTAGTATATAAAAAATGGCAAAGTCGGTGGCCATACCTATCCCGGCGGTAATGTACCAGATCAACAGGGGGCTGAGGCATGAGTTGACAATGCTAGGGTAAATAACAGCAACGGGGATACATGTTAAACTGGAAAAGGTAGTTTAAGCGATTGCCCAAATACAAATGTAAATGGTGAACCAGAAGCAGATGGTTTGGATGGCTTTGCTTTGGAAAATGCGCCTGTACTAGAACAGGAAGCCTAATTTCACGGAATGCATTCCTAGGTTGTAGGTGTAAATGGCGAACATGAGGAACTGCGAAGCGAAGCGAGATTAGATAGCGGGAGGCGCCGAGGAGTACGGTGCCGCGGGAGAAGGTACCTTCATCTGTTCCACCATCTCGGTTTTTGTGACGTTTTCGATATGCTTCCCCATGCCGTACTTGACTTCGAAACATACCGCGATGGAGCAGCAAACGCAGAAAACCTGATGGATCCCATAGCGTTAGCATCGATTTATTAATAAAGCTTTTTTTCTTTTCTTTCTTTCTTTTTTTCCGAGAGAGCCGATGACAAAATCGCCAGCTAAGCAATGTTATTAACTTAAAGCCTGTCCTAAACTAACGGTTTTTTGGTTTTTTGCTAAAAATTTTCTAAAGATTGAAGGCCTTGCATTAAAAAAAGAAGCTTATGAAAAGAATTTATATTATTTAAAACCGTATTTATATTAATTTGTTTTTGCTATACTGCCCTTGGTGTTGATATATTTTAGAAAATAGTTGACCAAAAAACCAAAAAACCGTTAGTCTAGGACAGGCCCTTACAGTGACCACCAGAACCGCCCCGTCGGACGTGTGGTGTTAAAGGTTACGGCTGCAAATGGACCGGCTCGGGTTTGGTTATCGAGTGGTGCGCGCGGGGGTGGGGGTTTCCAAAGAGAGATCGCCGATTGCTCCAGCAGAGCGTCCGGCGATCCCTTAAGGAGTTCCCCTTAAAGGGATCTCGTAGTAATATTTCTGGGTGGCAATTCATCTTCCGGGTCGGAGAAATCCACGTTTGGGGATCCAGCTGAGGGCATGAATCAGTCCTGGGGTCAGGCCGTGGCTAAGAGCCTCGATAGTACGCATCACGATCCTCTAGCTTCTTTTCTTTATATGCTGTTTGACAACGTAAAAAGGCACTATTTTGAGACTAAAACGCTATAGCACGTGCCGGCCGGTTAGTATAAAAGAGAGAAGGGCGGGGCAAAGTTTAACTGGACGAGCGTAAGCTATCGACGCGAATCGGCTGACCTTACGTTTTACCAGTGCTTAGCCCAAACAGGAGTCATTTCCGAAATGCGCAAAACTATTTCGACTTGCATGGACATGCTCCCGCTACCTGGGAAAAGCATCGATCCTTCGAGCCAAGTGTCCGTTTCGATAGCGTAGCTGGGAATGGGCGACGAAACGCCCCACGAACCTACCGTATATATACGTTGTTTTCTATAAATATTTTTTTTTATTTTTTCATCTCTTTTTTTCCTAGTAATAAAAACTCATCATTTATTATGTGGTTAAAAGCGAGTTTGTTGGATTGCACTGGCCTGTGCAGGCAATCGGCAGAGTCTAGAGAAAGTCGGATCCTCCGGTCCCGTGATCTCTGATCACGAGATCCGAGGACCCGCAAGCCCGTGGAGGCTGGGAGCAAGGGAAGGGCCCTTTGGTGATCTGGATCATGTATATATAGCCTCCCTTCTGCTCCCTCTCTGGCAGATAAATTCCTTTCCTTTTCGTGCACAATAGATTATAATTCCTCTAATATAAAAGATCATTGTTCACTTTGTTTTGGAAATTTCCGAGCCCACAAGAGTACATACTCCTACCAACACTAATTAATGTTGCTTTAAAGCAACACAAATAAGCAAAGCAAAGGGTTCTTTCGAAAGCCCCGACCTGCCAGCAGGCCAAAGCGGTTTTCTGAAGGACCTGGAGCAGGAGACCCCAAATCTCCCGCTCGGTAGCGCATTTGAAAAAAACCGGCAAAATTTTCCTAAAAGCCCCGACCTGCTAGCAAGCCAAAGCGGCTTTTGGTTAAAAAACTTAACGATTTTCGCGGAGGGCGTTACGTAATCCCCGAAAGCCCCGACCTGCTAGCAGGCCAAAGCGGCTTTTAGACCAAAAAATTACAAGGCAATACTTTTTGCTAACCCTAACAATATACCCGGATTAACCAAACCGAACGACGACGAGCGCGGGAAGCAAAAGATCCTAAATCAGGAGCTCCTAAATGCCCTCGTCGATTTCGGTTTGCCGAAAACTATCCTCGCCGTATACGACCGGCAATTTTACGACGAGTAAAACTTTACTTTAAGATGCTTACCAAACGACGTATCCAACGAATGCCGCAACACCTGGATTATTAAAACGATAATCGCGAACAAGTTATATAAAAGCGAAAACCTATTTATTGCCTACTTTAAGGATTTTAAAAGATGGACCTAATAATATTTTAAGGATTTAAATATCCGGATTATACAAGCGTTTAAAGCCTTTTTAGCTAAGCGAAAAATCACCTTTTTAGGTTATGCAACGCTTAAAGTTACCATCCATTTCGCAAAATTTTTTACAAAAACAAAGGCACAAAACGCAGCGATCGAAGGAATACGTTAACCCCTTTCCTATAATTACAAACCGATAAAAAAGGTTTTAGTTAAAAAGCAGCCCGAAGTAGGAACTTCGTGTTACGACCATACAGGTGGCGGGGACAGGAGGCCTGGGTCAAGCCCCGGGAAGGAAGCACCCTCAACCCCGCACTTGGAAAAGGAAGGGTCACGTGGAAGGATACGTGACCTCAAGGTGATATGTCTGATATGTGACATAGCAGATATAGCACAGGTCCTTAAGGTGATATGTTTGATATGCGATATAGCAGACATAGCACAGATTGGGAAGGACCAGGTCGTGTATATAAGGGAAAGGTTTTTCCACGGTTAGATAGCTTTGACTGAGGCATCGGCATTAGTTAACCTAAGTTAGCTCTAAGGTACCCCTTTGGGCAAGCAATTTAAGTTTTTGTTACTAGTTTCCCGGTTTCCTTGAAGCAACCCCTGTTAAGTGTACTGTTCAGCACCCTCCTTAGGTGTCCTACCTTAGGAGCAGAGCCTGATTGTAACATTTTGACTGATTTTGTTTAGCACCTACCGAGGGCGAACAGTACGATAAGATGTCGGCGTCCGGTTCCAAGCAAGCGGAGCAGCCTTCTACCGTCGAGTACGAAGGGAAGAAGTATGACGAGGACATTTCCTTTGACCTTTTCCGAGTGCTCGTGAAGGACTTTACCAAGGCTAAGGCTTAGTTGGCCGCGGTCTAAGGCAAGCCGGATATTGCGATAAAGGCATACAAGTTCCCATCTCCCGAAATTTACGACGGAGAAACGGGCAAATTTCGGACTTTCTTTACCGAATGTAAGGCTTATTTTTCGTTTTACGAGGTTTATTTCGGTACCGAAGAAAAGAAGGTGGCTTACGCCGCTATACGTTTCGGAGGAAAAGTTAAAGACTGGTTTTAGCTTACGTGGGCGGATTACTTTTAGGGCGTGGAATTTAAGGAGCAGATACAGATTGTGTTTGCTAGTTTCGAGAGATTCGGAGAAGAAGTCGGCAAGGTTTTCGGCCAGGTCGACGAGCGACTGGTTGTGGAAAGAGAAATTCTCAGCCTTTGATAGAAAGGGCCAGCCTTTGTATACGCTTTAAAGTTCTAACGCCTCGTGACTAAGCTCGATTGGACCGACCAGATTAAGATGGCGCACTTTTACGGGGGTCTCCGCGAAGATGTAAAGGACGAGCTTTCCAAAGCGGACCGACCGGAGGATTTCCCGGACTATGTCCAAATAGCCGTCCGTATTAGCGACAGGCTGTACGAACGACGATTTGAAAAGAAGGGTTAGCCAACCAAGGTGGTGAATAACAAGAACAACTACAAAAAAGACAAGCAGCAGCCAAGCACGGTTTATGGCATATACTTTGGACCTATGGACTTTAGCGTTGGAGCCACCCATTTGCAAAAGCAGAGCAATAAGAAAAGGCAGGACCTTAAGGACGGGAAATGCTTTAAATGTGGTCAAAAGGGCCACATCAAACGAGATTGCCCGCAGCGGCAGGCGGCAGTCACCCGACGGGGAAACGCCTAAGCGGAAAACAGCTTGTGCCCCGGAGCAGCTTTTAGCTGGACCTATTGCTGCGAGAACTCGTGCGCGACGCACTAGTTTGATAAGGACGCGACCGGCTGGTACCCCAAAAGGCGGGTAGCCGCGACGCGACGGATCCGGACGATCCTTGATGGAGGTCCCACCAGGATCGAGTACGATAGCGAGGGAGAATAAGTTTTCGCTACCGGATTTACGGAATCCGAGGAAGAAGATAATACCGCTGCGTGGGTTACCGAGTCTATTTACGATACCGATAACGAAATCGACAACGAGCTATTGGGTTAGACCTATATGGCTAGAGAACGAAAAAAAGCCGAAGGTCCACTTTTAACTACAAAGCAACGAGTGTATAACATATTCGATATTAGTAAGGCTTATATTTCGTTCGGATTTTCGGAATCGGACCGATGGTTTTGGGACCAGCTTAAGCTTATCGGAGGATTTATGCGGGAAGAGCCAGCACTCGACGACGACGGTAAGCCCTTGGACTGGTTCCGGGACGACTAGCAAGTTACTTACTACGGGGCTCCGTACGAAGGAGTGCCCCCGAAAGGAGAACGTAGCACGGAACCATATGACCAAGACCACCTAGATGTGGATGTCGAGGCAGCAAGATACGACGAGCTTTTTTGGGCCGAGTGCGTGGACGATTGCTGCGAATGGCACCTGGCCGCAAAGCTGAAAAGCGACTTTTTTTCCGAGAGAAAGAACGGCGAGCCGATTAAGAACCTAAGGAGGGACTATTAGCTCCCTAAATGGAGGATTACTAAAGTGGACTACTCGCAGTTTAAAGCGACTTTCGCACCCTTACCTTCCTACCCTATGCTATGCATTTCGGGGCTCCTACTATACCTTAACTGCGGAAAGCCCGAATGCAAAGTCCATATGGAGGAGAAGGCCCGGGCTTGGACGGAAGGCCGCGTGCGATCAGGCTTGCCTGGCTACGTGAGCCACAAAGCCGAACGATCCACAAGAAAGGGAGAGGCTCCCGAAGCAAAAAACTAAAGTGGCCACCCGACACAAGGGCACGGAGTGGACCCTAACAACAAGCAAAGACCTTAGCCGCAACAAACGTCGACCAACACTAGCATTTGATGGTGGTATTACGGTACAAAGGAAAAAGGCTGCACGCTATGATCGATAGCGGGGCCCAAGGCAATTACCTTTCGCCGGAGGCAGCGAGGAGGTACGGCATTCCGGCAAGAAAGAAAAAGACGCCGTATAGTTTAAAGATTGTGGAAGGAAAACCGGTTACATTTAACAATGGCTATATCGATAAAGAGATTGATTATTTCAAGTTTCGATGCCAAAGGAAGAATTTCCGCGTTACTTTGGATATTATGGACATAGGAGGGGAAGACGTGATTTTGGGCATCCCTTGGCTTAGAGAGAGCAACCTACGAATAGATTGGGTTACCGGCTAGATCCAATGGGGAAGTTCACAAGACCCCGTGACGGTTTAACAGCCCCGAACCCCGGACAGTGAACTTACGAAGCCACAAAGGGCAGCCACGACGGTGGCAGGATAAGGCAGTCAGCCCAGGCAATCGGTATCGACGGAATCGCAACTATTCACAAGCGACGTCGACTTTAAAGAACGAGCAGACCTCGTCGCACGAATGCGGAACGTCCCAAAAGAGTATTTCCAGTACTGGAGACTGTTTAGGAAAGACCTGGAAATAGTACTCCCGGAATATGGGCTATTCGACCACGAGATTAAGCTTAAACCAGAAACATAGCTTAAGTATTAGAAGCTGTATCAGTTGAGCTAAAAACAGCAGGAAGTGCTAAAGGAATAACTAAGGGAGGACCTGCTAAAGGGACTTATCAGGCCCTCCAACTTTCCTATTGGATACGGGATATTGTTCGTGCCAAAGAAAAACGGAGAGGAGCGGATGTGTATCGACTACCGACCGCTGAACGAGGTAACCATTAAGGATCGATATCCTTTGCCTTTTATCGACGAGCTACGGGATAAGCTTAGCAAAGCCAAGTACTTTACGGCTTTGGACCTACGCAAAGCTTATGGCCTGTTACGGATTAAGGAGGGTTAGGAATGGATGATAGCTTTTCGGACGAGATTCGGGGTTTTCGAGTTTTTGGTGATGACCTTCGGGCTTACTAATGCGCTAGCTACATTCTAGCGGATGATTGATTACGTATTGCGAAAGTACCTCGATATTTTTGTCCTCGCATATTTGGACGATATCCTAATTTTTTCGGGAATATTGGAAGAATATGAGGAGCATGTGCATAAGGTGCTGCAAAAGCTGCAGGACGCTAAGCTCCTAGTTAACCCAGAAAAATGTGTATGGCATACGCAGGAGGTCGTTTTCCTGGGTTTTGTTATTACACCCGGAGAAGTTCGTATGGACCCTAAAAAGGTGCGCGAGGTTAAGGAATGGCTTGTACCTACAAACGTTAGGGAAGTCCGAAGCTTTTTAGGGTTTATGAACTTTTACCGACGGTTTATCCGCGATTTTAGCAAAAAGGCTGCACCATTTACGAATTTTACTAAGAATAACACCTAGTTTTATTGGGGGAAATAAGAATAAGAAGCTTTCGAGCTATTGCGGACAGCCGTTTTGTAAGAACTAGTTTTGGCTATGCCAGACCTAGACAAACCTTTTGAGGTAGAAACCGATGCGTTAGATTTCGCAATCGGGGGATAATTCGGACAAAAAAACGAGTAAGGAAGGCTGTACTTTTGCGCTTTTTTTTTACAAAAACTTAATGGATTTGAGTTGAATTACCAGATCCATGATAAGGAGTTCCTCGCTATTATTAGGGCGTTAGAAGAATGGAGACCTTACCTGTGTGGAGCAAAGCATTAAGTTGTGGTGCATACGGACCATAAAAACCTATTACATTTTACCACCAGCAAAAATTTGAACAAGCGGTAGATCCGGTGGAGTGAGTTCCTTTAGGATTATAATATCCGGATCGAATACCGCAAAGGATCGGAAAACGGACGGGCGGACGCCTTTAGCCGCCGATTAGACCACGAGGTTGATATTCCAGAGGAAACTCGTGTGATACTCGCCCAGGGCCTAGACGGATTTTTGGTCCCGGCGTAGCGGGTACTAGCAAAAACAGCTAGGTAAGAGGAATGGACTTTTGAAAGGATTTAGCAAATTTACGGGCAGTTGGTTTATGGCTATTAGGGAGTGACCAAAATATGGAAAAGGCTACGACAATATTACGGGTTTGTTGGAATTCGAGCCGAAGTATAGGAAGCAATTAAGGATTGTGAAAGCTGCGTAAAGAATAAAGCTAGCCGATATAAGCCTTATGGGTTATTGCAACCTTTGCTAGCGCCTAGCGAGGCATGGTAGTATGTTACAGTAGATTTCGTCGTTAAGCTACTAAGGTTAAAAGAGCCCTTGACGAATGTTTGTTATGATAGCATCTTAGTAGTAGTGGATAGGTTTACTAAATATGCTTTGTTTTTACCCTATAAGGAGGCAAGCGATGCTACGGAGTTAGCGTACGTTTTTATCCGGTATGTGATCGTAGAGCACGGAGTGCCAGAGCATATCGTTACGGATAGGGATAAGCTGTTTACAAGCAAGTTCTGGCGCGCGCTCGTATCCAAATTGGGAGCCGAGCACGCTTTGTTAACAGCGTACCACCCGGAAACAGACGGACAGACCGAACGAACGAACCAAACCATGGAATAGTACTTTCGCCACTACGTTAATTATAAACAGACGGACTGGGTATAACTGCTTCCTATGGCGTAGTTTGCGTATAACAGCTTAGAATACGAAAGTACGGGGACCACACCGTTTTTTGCAAACTACGGGTATATACCTACGGTGTACGGAGAACCTAGGGCAGGACCATATGCCCTAGCAGCAGAAATCCAGGTGACGGAGCTTACTAAGCTGCATAAGAATCTCCAAACAAAGCTCGAGGAGCTACGGCAACGAATGGCTACGTAAGCTAATAAGAAAAGGATCGAGGGACCGACTTTTAAGGAGGGGGATAGCGTTTATCTTTTGCGCCGCAACATTAAAACGAAACGACCAAGTGACAAGCTGGATTACAAGAAGCTTGGGCCGTTTAAGGTGAAAAAGGTGGTATTAAACGTTAACTACGAATTATAACTCCCCCTAACTATGGAAATCCACCCAGTTTTTTACGTTTCCTTGTTAGAACCAGCACCGCCTGGTATAGAGAGCAACGAGTTAGTGGAAGTCGACCCAGACCAAGAATGGGAGGTCGAAGAAATACTCGACGAAAGAAGGCATTACCGCAAGCGGCAGTACCTCGTTAAGTGGGCAGGATTTAGCTACGAACACAATACGTGGGAAAACGAAACGAACTTTGGGAACTGTTAGGAAGCGCTAGCGGAGTACCAGCGGGAGCGCCTGGCAGAAGGTTACCAAAAAAAAAAAAAAAAAAAAAGAGAGAAGCTAAGGAACCAACCGCCGGAGTTCGACAATTGGTTCCCTGGCGACGGTTTTGCCGGGATTTAAACCCGAGACCTCGGTAGAAGAAGCTAAAGTTACACCCAGTGTGCTATAGGACCTAAGAAAGTTGTTGGGAACTCCACGATTTACCCGATTGAAGAAAGACACCCAGGTCGAGGGCAGGATTGACCTCGGGACCCGGCCAATTTAGAAAGGAAGGCGATAGCGGAGGAAAGGAAGGGGCAGACAGGGCAGAAGGCGCAGTAAGGGCCTGCGTGGCAGCTCTTTCGGCCTCCTCCCGCTCAATCCGCTCCAGCTTTTCCAAACTGTCGATACCCCGACGTATCGCACGCATCTTTTTCTCCAACCACACCTTTTTTTGTTTTCGCAAACGTTTTATTTTTGCGTTAATGAGGCGACGCTCCTTTTTAGCAGCTTCCAACTTAGCTTCACGTTGTGTGAACTGATGCTGAAGCTTTTGAAGTTGTGCAAGCGAAGGGCCCAGTACGTCGCAGCGGGAACGGCCCTGACGGACACATTCCACGCATCGGGAAGAGTTTTGAGGAGAAACCTCGCAATAGGAACGACCCAGGGCCTCGCAAGAAGAATAGGAAGGCATTTCAACTGAAGAAGAAATGAGGGCGGCAAGGAGGTTGTCGCGACGAATAGTCGAACGCGCAATAGGAGTTTTTCGTTTTTGCACCCGATCCGACATTTTGTTAGAAGCAAGGGGATGGGAGATGGTAAGGAAGGAAAGTACTTACTATTGACAGAAGGAAGGGATAGCAGATATGGCCAAAGGGATTTGGCTTAGAAGAGGGGACCTAATGTTACGACCATATAGGTGGCGGGGACAGGAGGCCTGGGTCAAGCCCCGGGAATGAAGCACCCTTAACCCCGCATTTGGAAAAGGAAGGGTTACGTGGAAGGATACGTAACTTTAAGGTGATATGTTTGATATGTGATATAGCAGATATAGCACAGGTCTTTAAGGTGATATGTTTGATATGCGACATAGCAGATATAGCACAGATTGGGAAGGACCAGGTTGTGTATATAAGGGAAAGGTTTTTCCACGGTTAGATAGCTTTGACTAAGGCATCGGTATCAGTTAACCTAAGTTAGCTCTAAGGTACCCCTTTGGGCAAGCAATTTAAGCTTCTGTTACCAGTTTCCCGGTTTCCTTGAAGCAACCCCTGTTAAGTGTACTGTTTAGCACCCTCCCTAGGTGTCCTACCCTAAGAGCAGAGCCTGATTGTAACATTTCGGCCCGAACGCCCTTTTCGCCTTTTTCGCTTTTTTTTTTTTAATTCGCAAACGATTAACAAACGAAACGACGCGCTTACGATCTTTTAAATAGGATCGCGGTAATTTAACGCTAAATGGGATAGGCTTACCATTAAACCTACCATTAGGCCTACTAATAAACCTACCACCACCTTTACCGTTAAAGCTAAACACTTATTTATAATTAGCTCCGCCGCTTTTACTACTAAAGGAAAAAAGGTTTGTAAATTTTAATAATTTTAAAAATTTTTTTTTAAAGCCACTAACGATTACCGCGGCGCCTACTTAAATAGTAAAACGCTACTATTAAACCTATTTTAAGGCCTAACAAACGCGGCTAACGGACGAAATATTACGTTAACGATTTCGCTTTAAAACCCTGGTCCCAACCCGGTACGAAATAACACTTTCCCTATTATTGGATTACCGGAAGCTCCCACTTATTAAAATACCTAATGCTATAACGTGGTTCACCACCGAGTGCCACAAACCACCGAGTGCTACACTTACAGCCGACCTCCAGTTAATCGACGCGCATGCCAACCCAACAACGCTAGTAATCCATTTAAACTACTCAGAACTATATATATTAAACATTTCTACTTCCTCCTGACAGGTGCGCGCATTGTGTCCAATCTTACCGCAAGTGCCACATCGCCGACAAGTTGTCGTCGCCCTCCTTTCCTAACCCCCATAATCGCGCATTTTTTGCTATAACTGCCCATCCAGCTCCTGCTGGTCCAGAACATCTCGTACCTCTTCGATGGTAAGTAACCCTCCAAATCGGACACGTGTTTTTTTGGCCCTCCGGCGTTTGCTTAGTATTTCGTTCGCCTTTCGTAGCTTGGAGCACTTTTTTTCCAAAAGGTTAACCCGATATATAATTGCCTTAGCCCTTTTCGCAAACTGGTTTACAACCGCTAGTATAGGTGTCGGAAAGCTGCTTTAGTGATTGGAAATTCGAATTTTGATGTGTTTAAACTGCGAAGTTGCTTCCCTAGCTGTTTTAGGCGTTTTGGAAGTCTAAAGTTCGGCGTCGTTTAAAAGCGTTTTCGGGGGAGTTGGAATTCGTAGCCTTACATCCAGCTTTTCCAAAACCGAATCCGGATTGAAAGGAGCAAAGCTAGCCTTTCGGAAGCCTCTTTAAATATTTCCTTCGGTTATAGAGTTAAAAAATGCCGCTTTAAACGCCGAAAGGAACTTAACTTTAGTTACGTGGCTAACGTATAACCTTATCAGGTTTTCGATTTATCGACCGTACGCCCGTTTTATTAGGCCGAAGCACCTAACGTTAAGCGGTTAAAGGAAGTAAAACGAATGCGGAAGCATGCAAAACGTAATAATGTTATATTTTTGGCAATAAAGCTCGAAATTTGTTAAATAATAGCTTTTGTGGCCGTTTAGTACTAATAAACGATAGGACCCTATGGAACGAGCTGTAGTGTGTTTATCGAAATACTAGATCCATTTTAAACCGAGCTCGTTCGTAATCCACCCGTTAGCGCTTATTGCGATGACCTAATTGCGTAAAAGGTTAGTTTCCGAGTACTAATTGGCTAGGTGGTATTACCTTTTAACGATAATAAAAGGAGGGACCGCCTAACCGCAATAGTTAACCTTTTAAATAATTGTAGCTTATTCCCGGTTGTTAGGCTGGACCAGCTTTATTTTGCTACGGCTTTTTAACGTTGTAATGACCATAACGGCGGCGATTATGCCTATAAGGAAGCCGGTTTCGTTAAAGTTGTAGATGTCGTTATCCTGGATGCTATATTTGGCCATAGTGTTCCGTATAAGGTCGAACCACGTAAAAACGAGCTTAGGATTTTCGCATTTGGCCCTTTGGTAGTTATATTTTCGAATCCAACGCGTGCCGAGCTTTGGGCGGCGTTTGACGAACCTCGCGACCTAGTTGGTCCCGACGGTGCCCGCGTCGCGTTTGGCGAGCAATCGGTTGGCCATATCCTTAACACCAGAAGGCCGGGGAGGGAATGCTTGCGAATCCAGTTCGAGTATGTATTTAACAAGCGCTTCCTTTTCGGATTCTGTCAATTTGCGACAGTTGGTCTTGCTGTCGCGTCGAGCAGGTTGACCGCGCTTCCGCCGGGCGAAAGTGGAAAAGTCGATTTCATAGATTTTGGCGGCGTTCCGGATGCTTAACTGTAGGTTCGATGCAATCGCTTAAAGGGCTAGAACAATCTTGCGTTCGTCGCTTTTGTTTGCCATTGTTTGTTGTGGAGATATTCGCGGATGAAGTTGGATTGACGCGTGGACGCGTTAAATGTGGCACTCGGTGGTTTGTGGCACTCGGTGGTGAACCACGTTAATCGATACGAGCATTGTCACACGGAAGAACTTGTGGACTTACCTAATCGGCCCCATAAAAGGTCCGGGAACCGGTATAGGTGCCTAACGGCCCTAAGGCCCAAAGGCCGAAGGCCGGAATGGCAGTGTGAATCATATACTTAATACTTCGCACGGATCACAAGGTGGTTTATATAAACCCTGCCATCTCCTATATCCTCCATAAAAGATTCCTTCTTCCTCAAGCATCTCTTAAGCCCATAAAAAGATTATCTGCAATATAGAGATCCTTCTCCAAGCCGTCTTTAACCTTTTATTACAAATAATCTTTTTTACGCTTTGCCTTTTAACGGAAGCCTTACTATCTTTCCTTTTAAGCTTTAGAAAGGCCTTGTTAGTCGGTACCCCTAAACCCCAACTGTTGCTTTTTTTAGCGAATAAAACCCTAGGGCTACATTACAAACATTTTAATTGTTACCGGTGTTTTCGAACGGGTAAAAGCGAAAAGAATATACAAGAGGGTCGTTTTACCTTTTTAGTCGCCCTAGCGAAATTACGGGATTCCAAAAGAGGCCGGAAGATCTCCTTTATACGTTTGGGACTTTACGCTGCCTAGGAATACAAGGAACCGGACCCCCTTATCTCGTTTATAACGATATCTCCTTCCCTACCAAGCGATTTTGGCATGCCGGCCCGGGAATTAACGGAATCCCTTTTTTTGCTTAGCGATTCCGGTATACCTGCCGATACGATGCCGACCCAATTTGAAAAAGCGGCCGGAAAAGCCCCCGAAGGCCCTTCCCGGTCTACACCGAAAGAACGCCAAGATACCCCTATGCTTAACGATCAGGGGGCACTTATCCTGTATTCGGCACCCCCCTTCAGCATAGCCTTCGAACAATAAGCCCTTATATCCGTAGGACGCCTTTAAAACCCCCCGGGCTGGATGACCGAAATCCAACGGGAATTCATCAGTACGCACGAAGCAATTTCGGCCCTATCCCGAAATATGAGCCAGGAAATCCTCGCCGATCGGGAACAAATCCGCGAAATAAGGACCTATTACGACCATATCACCCACGCGTACAATACCGTCGTCTCTTTATATAAAAAAGGCTTGATCGCTTCCGCTAACCAATAAAAGGCATTCCGGCAACGGATTATCGGAAAAAGCCAGGCATTTGCACAATAAATTTGGGCTACGGTTACCACTTTGGCCAAAGAGCAACAAACCCGTTCGGAGGCCTTAATTCAGCTTTGGGATATTACTCGGGCCCAACAAAACCATTTGCAAAACCTACAAGCACGGCTTTCCACCTTCGAAAAGGGAGTTACTAACTGGGCCGTCGATAAAAATGCCCAAATCCAGGATTTTTTAACCAAAAAGCATGTTTCGCCCGAAGCCCTTACCGAAACCGAGCGACGCATATTGGCCCAAACTCACCAGCTTGTTAAAAACGCCGTACGGGAAAGCCGGCGGCTTGCAGCACAAAAAAAGCGGCCTAAATCAGCTACTGTACTTTCGGCCTTGCAACGATCGTTTCAACAACCCGGATTAAACCGAAGCTTTCTTTAAGACGTACCCGTCCTTACTAAGGAAGATAGGGCCGAAATTGATACCGATATACTTCCGCCTTCCGCTTTTAAACAAACAAGCTTAATGGCGCGGGAACGGATCGTTGGATTAAACGCCGGCTTGCTGGCCGCACAAATGGAAAGGACCCTAAAGGATTTACAAACCCAAGCAAACCAGGCCCGCACAAGCATTACGCCGGGACGGACACAAGGACAACCCGCCGGTAATCCGGACTTTTCGAACTCTTCGGAATCGGATAGTAGCGATAATAGCCTACCACCGCGACCTTTTAACCGAAAGCCACGGCTATTCCGATTACCCTCTCCGCCAAGCGATAGGGCCTCGCAACCCTTTAAGGGAACTCCCTAAAGCACGGTCTTTATAGTCAACCCCGTGCAACTCAAAACCCCCAGCGCTTTCGAAAGGGATCGCACCAAATTTAAAAACTAATGGTTCGTGGTACAAGCTTATATGAACGCCTGCCCCCAAAGTTTCACGGGTGACCCGCACCGCATCACTTGGGTTGGGTCCCTCCTAAAAGGAACCGCTCTCCAATGGCACGTAGCCAGGGCACGTTTATTGGAATCCATAAACGTTCAAGATTCCTGGAAAGGATACGCTTCGTCGCTAAAAAAGCACTATAAAAACCTTAACGAGGAAAAAACCGATGCAAAAAAGCTCCGGTCCCTAAAATACAACGGCGATATCGTCAGCTACCTAACGGAGCTAGGGCAGTACAATATCACTACCCGATGGACCGGCACGACCTTCCGGAATTTCGTCCGATCCTCGCTACCCGAAGGTATCGCCGATTTGGTATATGCCAATAAGGGTCAAATCCCTACGGATAACGCCGAATTCCTCGAAGCCTTCCAAAAAGCAGGGATCACTTACGAGCAAAAGCTCGCGGACAAAGCTTCCATTAAAGCTTTGATGCAAAGAACGGGCTAAAAGGAAAAGGGAAAAAACGAGCCCGCTTCGAATTAGAAGCGCTCGAACGTAGGCCGTCGCCGCGGCAAAGGCTCCAAAAACAAGAACCCAAGTCCATCCTCAAGCTCCCGTTCCGGAAAAAAGGCCAACGATAAAAAGGCCGCCGACAAAAAGAACAACATTTAAACTACCACCAAATTGGCACTCGAAGGAATCGAATAACGCGATATCGACGCACAAAAGTTAGCCAAAGCCGACTGCTAGCGCTGCGGAAAAAAAGGGCACCATACGTTAAAATGCTACGCCAAAAAGGACACTAACGGCAAAGAACTCCCTCCTACACCAGCAAAAACGGCCGGTGCCAAATCCATTCTTAAACGCCCTGCAACGGACGAACAAGAGGAACAACCACAGGCCAAAAAGGCTAAAATCGCTGGCCTTACCTCAAAAGCCCCGAGCGAACCACAAATCTTTAAACTATCGGATTCGGAATCGGACGATAACTGTTAACAACCATCGACCGTCGCTGCTGCACGAAAGCCCCTAACGGATAAGGAACTCGCAAAGCCAATCCTTCGCATGTATATACGGGCGAAGGGGTCAAAAGAAATACCTATCCGGGTGCTTTTGGACGGTAGCAGCGACACGAAGGTTATTTCGGACAAAATAGCCAAGCAACTTCCAAACCATTTGGTCAACAAAGCCATCCCTCGCGTAATAACCTCCTTTTCAAAGAAAATCGAACCAGAGGCCGGAGAGCAACTAGTTGTCGACGTTACCCTCCGGCACAAAACGCACTATTTTACGGAAACGTTTAAAATTAGTCCTACGGATCCAGATTGCGACGTTATCCTACCCTTCGCATGGCAAAAGCAACACCTACCGTTAGGCTTATTAAATCGCGACCTTCGGGACATCCGCATGGATTCGAACAAGTGCCGGAAATGCAACAAGCCCCGGGCCCGGAAGCCACAGGACTTACGGCCCCTTAAAGGCTTACGCCTTCGAGAGGATATGAAAACGGTCGAACCCGCAATTATTGCGGCCATTAAATACGGGCATAGTATTCCTTCCCCTAAGGAAGTGGCCAAAGCAGATTCGGACGGCCTCGAATCGGTACTAGAGGAATTTAGGGAGTTCCTTCCTATTATAACGGAAGCGGCCGCTACCCGTTTTCCCGATCATCAGCCCTAGGACCACGAAATTTACCTAAAAGAAGGAGCCCAATTAACCTATAGCCCCTTATACCAAATAAGCCAAAAAGAGCTGGACGTTTTAAAGCCTTGGCTGGAAAAGCATATACGAACCGGCAAAGTTAAGCCATGCAAAACTGCCAACAGTTCGCCCCTTATGTTCGCAAAAAAGAAAAACCCCTTCGATCCCTTAAAGGTGGTGGTTAACTATAGGGACGTAAACGCTAAAACGATTCCGATTCGGTGCCCTATCCCGCTTATTACAAAGCTCCAAGATCGACTTCGAAATGCCAAATAGAAAACGAAAATCGACCTTAAAACCGGGTTTAACCTAATTCGGATGAAAAAAGGGCACGAATAGCTTACGGCCTTCCGCTGCAAATACGGCGTCTTCGAATTCACGGTTATGCCTATAAGCCTCATTAACGCCCCCGCCACCTTCCAAAGCATGATGAACCATATCTTTATGGACCTTATCGATGCCGGGCTCCTCGTATATTTGGATAACCTCCTAATATACGCAAAGACTAAGGAACAACACGATAATTTGGTAAAGGAAGAAGCTTTGCCGCCTTACCAAACATAACCTAGCCGTAGCCCTTCGCAAATGCGTTTAGGGGGTGCACGAGGTCGAATTCCTTGGTCACATAATAGGACCCGACGGTATCGCAATATCTAAAGATAAAGTGGATGCTATTATGCAATAGGAAGCCCCCAAGTGCTTTAAAGACTCTCAATCCTTTATTGGCTTCGCTAACTTTTATAGAAGGTTTATTAAAAGGTTTTCTAAAATCGTTAGGCCTATAACGACGGCCAACGCCCTATTTAAAAGCTAATGGCGATGGACCCCCGAAATGGACCAGGCTTTCGAGGCTTTTAAAGTCGCTTTCGTTTCGCTTCCGATACTCCGGCATTTCGATCCGTTTCTCCCGGCGCAAATCGAGGTAAACGCTTTAAACTTTGCCTTTGGAAAGGTGTTATCCTAAAGGGACCCCGAAACTAATAAACTGCACCCCGTTGCCTTCCATTTACGCAAAATGTCGCCCGCCGAAATCAACTATAAAATCCACGATAAAGAACTTTTGGCGGTCGTCGATTATTTCGCTAGGTGGAGGCATTACCTCGAAAGGGCAAAGCACCGGATAAAGGTTTATACAAATTACCGGAACCTCGAATATTTCCTGACGGCCAAAGTCCTTAATCGAAAGCAAGCCAAATGGGCACAACAGCTAGCTGGTTATTAGTTTATAATCAACTACCGGCCAGGAAAGCAAAATGAAAAAGCCGATGTGCTATCGAAATTACCCCAGCACAAACCTAAGAAAGGAGGGAATAAAAATCAGCCGATCACAACGATCCTGCAAAAAAAACACTTCCTAGCAAGAATTTCGGCCCTGGAAAAACAAAAAAATAACCCTATGGAAGAAGCTTTGCCGTAAAAAGCACCTTTTTTCCTTTTATCCCCAGGCCGGCTTTGCAATATTCCAGTTTTAAAATGGGCTACGGAATTTACTAACAAAGTTAAGCAAGCTGGTATATCGGATTCCGAATACTAGGGCCGCTTTTAAAAGCCCGAAAAGGGTGAAGAAGTTGAGGATGGCCTCCTTTATTATAAGGAAAGATTGTGGGTGCCAACGGAAGCCCTGCAAAAAGAAGTCTTCGAATCCGAATATGACATAAAAGTCGCTGGATATATGGGTATGGATAAAACCCTCGAGTTAATTACTCGGCACTTTTAGTGGCCTAATATCGAGGCAAAAGTCCGGGAATACGTAAGGGGATGCCTGGAGTGCCAACGTAATAAGGCCCTAAGGTATGCCCCCTTTGGACCCCTACAACCTATGGAGCTGCATTACCAGCCCTGGAAGACGGTGGCCATGGACTTCATTACGAACCTCCCTTTAAGCGATGGGTGCGATTCAATCTGGGTAATGGTAGACCCCTTTACCAAGATGGCGCATTTCGTCCCCCTTAAAATCGAGGGTAAGAAGTCGGATGACCTTATCCGCATTTTCGCCAAAGAATACTAGCGATTGCACGGTGTGCCTTTGGATATTATCTTTGATAGAAATTCCAGATTTACGAGCCACTTGTGGAAAGATTTCCTCCGTTTGGTAGGCATTAAGCTAAAAATGAGTACTGCCTTTTATCCCTAAACGGATGGACAAACCGAAAGGTTTAACCAAAGCCTGGAAGCCTATTTTAGGTTTTTCGTAAATTACGAAATGACTAACTGGGTCGAGCTATTACCTACGGCGGAATTTGCCTATAATAATATATTTTCGGCAAGTACCTTTATTACTCCCTTTTTCGCCAACTACGGGTACCACCCAGCTTTTAATAATCCCCCTCTCCTAGGACGAGTACGCAATCCAGCAAGCCAACTCTACCGGCATTGGATGACCCAGGTGCACGAAGAAGCCAAACAACACCTCGAAAAAGCCCGGGAACGAATGAAGCATTGGGCCGACAAAAGGAGAAGCCCTTCGCCGGTCCTTACCGAAGGACAGTTCGTTATGTTAAACGCCCGGCATATAAAGACCCGTCGCCCCGCCAAGAAACTCGATGCCAAAATGCTTGGGCCCTTCCGGATCTTTAAGGTTATTTCTCCCACGGCGGTACGACTGGCCCTGCCTAAAACCTGGAAAATCCATAATGCTTTCCACGTGTCCCTTATCGAACCCTACCGCTCTAGCATTCAGGCAAGACCTAACCCTGACCAGGTACTGCGGGAAGCCCCCTCGGTTATAGGAGATTTCGTTGTGGACAAGGTTATAAACTCCATGGATACAGGCGGGAAGGTTCGTTACTTTGTCCGATGGGAAGATTACTTACGTAAAAAGGACTGGACGTGGGAACCCTGGGAGCATTTCGATACCGACGGGTTTAAGCAACACGTTGTTGCCTTTTATCGGCTCAACCCCGATAAGCTTAAGGACCCCCGCGTGCTATAAGATATAGGCACGGCCGCATCCTTTAAGCGGGCTTTAAACGGTTTCGAGACGCGCCTTAGGAAGAGGAGGATAGTGTTACACGGAAGAACCTGTGGACTCACCTAATCGGCCCTACAAAAGGTCCGGGAACCGGTATAGGTGCCTAACGGCCCTGAGGCCCAAAGGCCGAAGGCCGGAATGGCAGTGTGAATCATATACTTAATACTTCGCACGGATCACAGGGTGGTTTATATAAACCCTGCCATCTCCTATGTCCTCCATGAAAGATTCCTTCTTCCTCAAGCATCTCTTGAGCCCATAGAAAGATTATCTGCAATATAGAGATCCTTCTCTAAGCCGTCTTTGACCCCTTGTTACAAGCATAATAAAAGCATTTAAATAAATATAGGATAAAACCCACAATTATACCGGGGAATAATACGATATTTTTAACGATAAGGTTTTATTTTTTACAAATACGTGCGAAATGCTTAAAATACCCCTTTTATAGCTCCATGCGCTATAAGCTTTTGATATGGGACCGCCGTTGCGAGCTTGAAATCGCGCAGCCGGACAGCCCTTCGAGATAATTCAATTTTGACACCGGAATCGAACTCCTCGCACCCGACTTGACCCAGGATCGATGCCGCATCGGGTGCGCGCCGACGGCGCGGGCCTAAAATCGATGGAAATCGATTCCGGGCTCGCGGCCAGTCGACACGCCTCGACGGTGGATCCCCCTAACGCGCCTTTGGACGCGCGGGGGAATGCCGACACTGATACGAGACCGGCGCGCGGCCGTTAGGAGGAAAAAGAAAACGAAATTATTAACAAGCTAAAGCCCCTTATAATCAGTGGAAAGTTGCTAAAAATCCTGCAACTGGTGTCGGAATTAACGAAGCTAAAAGTTGACGCGGAAACGGCTCGCAAGCGCGACGCTACCGAAAACGGACCGGTAACCAAAGCGACACTACAGGAATTAAAAGCAAAAATATTTACAAAGGTTAAAAATGCACTAATTGATAATAAAAAGTCCTATGCCTTTGCCCTCGCTACGGACCTACCGGCCCTAACACCGGACGGAAACGAGCCGACCTAAACGCGACAACAGTACCCGAATACGACGTATCCCCCCCCCCCGCGATTTATACCGTTAAAAATTGAACGCGAAATAATCGTAGCCGTAAAAAAAGCCCCGAAAGCAATTAAAAACCGATCGCAAATTAACACCTAACGGGCACTAAATAACCAACTCGGTACGGCGGTACGGGTAACGAAGCGGCTCTAAAGCGGAAACGTAATAATATGCTTTTACGCAAACGCAAACGAATATAAAAAAAGGGACAAATGGGTAAAAAAAGTGTTTAAAAACCAAACAACGATCCGGGAACGGACATACGACGTGGTAATTAAAGGAGTAAAACAAACAACACTACCGAAAAACCCAAACCAACTTACTCGTAGCCTAAACGCCGAAAACCGAAACGCGGAAATTAAATCGGTGCACATATAGCCAGCCCGCACCCCTTACGGATACGCTATAATATTAGCACGAATCGGGTCCGCAACCGCCGCGGACCAAATTTGCAAACAAAAACTGGTAATACAAGCGGAACTATTTAAATGCGAACCGTTTACACTAAACGCTAAAGCCACCCAATGCTATAACTGCTACGAATAGGGGCACCGACAAAAGTTTTGCAAAAAACCGGGCCGCTGCCCGCACTGCGGAAAACCGCAACACTAAAAAGGAAAAAATCAATGCGACGCCCACCCCTAACATAATAAAGCCATACCCAAATGCGCAAATTACGGCGAACTGCACCCGGCGTTTAACCGGGGCTGCGAAATAGCGCAACGGGCGATCGGGAAAGCGAAAAAAGCATACTAAAACCGGCCAAAAAGATTTATACTGGAAAAATCAGCCCCTAAACAAACAAAAGCCACCACCACCTTCCCCATCTTCTAAACGCGCATACCCTCCGGCATCGGAAAACCACCAAACCTTAACAAAAGGCGCAAACAAAACTCGGATACAAATAACGACTCCCTAATCCGGTCCCCCGGTCGCCGAAAACCTGGCAAACCCCGCAAAAACTCGCAGCTACCAAAAGGCCGGACCGCTATACAACCGCCATTTACAACAAACTACGCCTTTAAAACGAGCTCCTAGCTAGCCTAACCTTTAACTACGGCAAACGAACAAATTTAAATAAAAGCAGCCGGAAAACAAAAACGAACACCGGCCCCGTTAGAGCCGCCACCCTTATCCGAACCGCTACCGATTAAAAATAGCACAATCCCGTTTAACGCATAAAAACGCCTATTAAAATCCCCATAGTAATAACAATCCTATATTGGAATATAGGAAAAGGAAACGGAAAAGGAAATATAACGTGGTTTACCACCGAGCCGCGCAAACCACCGAGTCGCGCACTTCCAAATCCTATACTAAACGCCGTTTTTTTCAATTAAATAACTCGGTCAATTTGCGGCCAAATTCTACCAAAATTAAAACAGGTATATTTAACTTTATAATAATTGTAATTTGAATTTTCCGCATTTTTATTATCACTCCTTTTGGGTTAATTGCGTATTATACACAGTGTATTACACAGTGTTACGAACTAACCTAAAAGGAGTGATAATAAAAATGCGGAAAATTCAAATTACAATTATTATAAAGTTAAATATACCTGTTTTAATTTTGGTAGAATTTGGCCGCAAATTGACCGAGTTATTTAATTGAAAAAAACGGCGTTTAGTATGGGATTTGGAAGTGCGCGACTCGGTGGTTTGCGCGGCTCGGTGGTGAACCACGTTACCGCTTTTTAGCAAAAAGGAATAACGTGGTTCATAAGTAAGTGGCGCACACAAGTAAATGGCGCGTTTTCCATCGCGACTCGCGTCTCCCACTTCCAACCTCAATTCCTCAACAACCACAAATGGCGTCGACATCTAACGAAGCGAAAATTGTTTTTACTATACGGGCAATCCAATCCAATCCAACATTAAATGTGCGTTCGGCAGCCAAAATCTACAACGTTCCTAAAACCACGCTACGTCGCCAACGCGCTAGCCAAACTGCTCGACGCGACTACGTATCCAAATTACGGAAATTAACGGAATCCGAAAAGGAAGCGCTTGTTAAATACATACTCGAACTGGATTCCCGCGCATTTCCTCCCCGGCCTTCTGGTATTAAAAATATAGCCAACCGACTGCTCGCCAAACGCGACGCGCGCGCCGTCGGCAAAAACTAGGTCGCGAACTTCGTTAAGCGCCGCGCAAAGCTCGGCACACGCTGGATTCGAAAGTACAACTACCAAAGGGCCAAATGCGAAAATCCCAAGCTCGTTTCTGCCTGGTTCGACCTTATACGGAACATTATAGCCAAATATGGCATCCTAAATAATAACATTTACAACTTTAACGAAACCAGCTTCCTTATAGGCATAATCGTTCCCGTTATAGTCATTACAACGTCGGAAGGCTATAGCAAAACAAAGCTGGTCCAGCCTAGCAATCGGGAATGGGCTACAATTATCTAAAGGGTTAACTATTGCGGCTAGGCGATCCCTCCTTTCATTATCGTTAAAAAGCAATACCACCTAGCTAATTAGTACTCGGAAACCAACCTCCCACGCGATTGGGTCATTTTAACAAATTCCAACGGGTAGACTACGAACGAGCTCGGCCTAGAATGGATTCGGTATTTTAACAAACACACTATATCGCGCACGAAAAGCACCCATCGTTTATTAATGCTAAACGGGCATAAAAGCCACCATTCGACGAATTTCAAGCTCTACTGCCAAAAACACAACATCGTCACGCTTTGCATGCCTCCGCATTCGTTTCACTTCCTTTAGCCGCTTAACGTTAAGTGCTTCAGCCCATTAAAAAAGGCGTACGGTCGACAAATCGAAAACCTAATAAGGTTACACGTTAGCTACGTAACCAAAATCGAGTTCCTTTCAGCGTTTAAAGCGGCATTTTTTAATTCCATAACCGAAAGAAACATTCGAAAAGGCTTTCGAAGGGCTAGCTTTATTCCTTTCAATCCGGATTCGGTTTTAAAAAAGCTAGATATAAAGCTACGGACTCCAACTCCCCTGAAAACGCCTTTAAATAACCCCGAACCTTGGACCTCCAAAACGCCGCGGACAGCCAAAAAAGCAACTTCGCAATCCAAACACATTAAAACTCGGATCTCCAATTACCAAAACAGCTTTCCGACACCCATGCTAGCGGCTATGAATTAGCTTGCGAAAGGGACGAATTCGATTATACATCAAATGGCCCTTCTTAAAGCCGAAATTGCTTCGCTACGCAAAGCGAACGAAGCATTAAATAAACGCCGGAGGGCTAAAAAAACACGTATTCGATTTGGAGGGTTACTTACTATCGAAAAGGTACGAAATGTTTTGGACTAGGAGGAGCTGGATGGATAGCTATAGCAAAAAATGCGCGACCATAAGGGTTAGGAAAGGAGGGCGATGACGATTCGTTGGCGATGTGGCACCTGCGGCAAAACCGGACATAATGCGCGCACCTGCCAAAAGGAAGTAGAAATGTCCGATGTATACAATTCCGAGTAGTTTAAATGGATTTCTGGCGTTATTGGGTTGGCATGCGCGTCGATTGACCGGAGGTCGGTGTGGGTGCGCCACTTACTTGTATGCGCCACTTACTTGTAAACCACGTTACGATATAATAGCTATACAAAAACCGGAACTGGACCGGCACGGAAACCCAAAAAAACCGGCCGGATGCAATTACAAACTAATATATTACCAAACAAACACAAAATCGAACGCAACACTATACGTCCACCAACGACTAAACCCGGCAACGTAAAAAAGCTGGAACGGATACGACTAAGCAGCAATCACATTACAAACCCTAATAAAAAACATTAACATCTACTCAATATATTCGCTAAACCCCCAGGCACTAAGGGAATAGCATACCCTTTTAACCGAAATTGAAATAACACCGCCTCGAAACCACGCCGTACTAATAGGGGATTTTAACATACACTACCCAATATAAAACATGCACAACTGGGAAAACGCTAAATCCGAGCTATTACTTGCGCTAACGCACCGGTAGCGGCTTGAATTAGCGACGCTTTACGGGAAAATAACAAAAAAAAGGTTCGGCGAACGAAAAAGCACTATCAACTACGCGTAAATATCTAATACTTTAGCTATCAAATACAAAAGCAAAAACGACGAAATAAAAAGGTCAAACCACCACCCTTAAATAATTTTAATCAATTGCGAAACGGAGCCGCTCCGCAAAAGGAAAGCAAAAAGATAGGTGTAAAAAAAGGTTAATACCGACCTTAAAAACGATAAAAAAAAAGCGCTGCAACTAGCTAAATAATATATCGAAATCGAAAACATAAAAACGCCAAACGATATAAACAACCAAATAAATACATTAATAAACCAACTAACCCAAATCGCTAACAAACTAGCACTAAAACGAAAAACTACAACAAATTTTAAACTAGCACCGTATTAAAACTCGACGTTTACGAAATTAACTAAAAAAACGAAACGGTGCTAACGTGAACACATACGGCTAAAAATACAAAAAAGCTACGAAAAACTAAAAGCAACCGATAAAACCTTTATTAGGGAAAAAAAGAAAGCCTCTAACGCACATTAAAAGGAATTTATTAGGGAAACGTTAAAAAAACAGGATTTAAAGCCTGTTTTTTAAAACATTAAACGATAAGCAAAATTACGGAACCATAAAAAACGGAACCTAACCAGGTTACCGGACCTAAACCAGCTTAAAAAAGGAAACCAAAAGCCAGCAAATTCCCACGCTAACAAAGCCATAGTTTTAGCAACCAAATTTTACCCTAACCCGGAAATGGACCTAACAAACGTTGGGGATACCACGTTCGAAAATTACACTTTTACCAACCCATTCCCAATTAATTACCGAATGGACCCTAAAGGAAACGAAATACTAACGGCCCTAAAAAAACCCGGAATTAAAAAGCCCCGGGAACGGATAACCTACCGAACGGACTATTAAAAGCGTACGGGGAACTATATTAGGAAGCTATATCCAAAATAGCCAACGCCAGCTTCGAACTTAAATACTTCCCAAAGCGCTTCCGAAACGCACTAACGGTAATGCTCCCTAAGCTAAAGAAAAATACGGAAAATAAAAAAACAACAAAAGGGTAGCGACCGATCGCATTCCTTTCGTCCATATCCAAAGTTATAAAAGCGATCGGAAAAATACAAATCGCAACCGAAACGGAAAAAAGAGAACTATTACCGGAAAAGCAAATAAGCAACAAAAAAAAACGCAACACCAAACTCGCTATTAAACAAATAACAAATACCGTAATAACGGCGTAAAATTACGGCGTTACAACCTCGCTATTACAATTCGACCTATCAAAAGCATTTAACAACGTCAACCATACTAAATTTTTCAATACCTTACGAAAACAAAAATTCCCGCTAAAAACAATCAAATGGATTAAAAGCTAGCTAACAAATAGGACGGCCCGGTTCCGGTTTAATAAAAACACGTTTACGCCCATACAAATAACAGCAAAAGTACCACAAAACTTACCATTTTCACCCATACTATTTATCCTATACATTGCGTCGTTTTACGACAAATTGGAAAAAATACCAAAGATAATGGTAGTCGGTTTCGCTAACGACACTAACCCTTTAGCAATAAAGGGAACCACGGCGGAAACGGCCCGGCTGCTAAAACGGGCTTAAAATACGTGCCAAACATAAGCAAAAAAAACAGAAATAACGTTCAACGCGGCCAAAATTAAATTATTTTATTTTACTAAAACCCTAAACCGGACCCGGGTCCGTACCGGAAACATATAAATGCAACCAACGCTATTGGCGAAATTCCTAAAAATTTAGCTAAACCATAAGCTAAATTTTAACGCCTATACCAAACAAGCAAAAGGCAAACAAAAAAAACAGCAGCTTATGGTAACAAAACTCGCAGCGGCAACGTAAAAAAGCAGCTTCGCACGCGCGAAACAATTGTACGCGGTCGTATTCCGTAATGCATTAGCTTATAAAGCGGCAGCCTACCACCTACTAACGGAACCCCGAGGTCGGCCCCGGGGCGCAGCCAAAAAGATAGCGAAAAAATAAAAAGCATGTTTTAAAATAATAGCTGGAGCTTACAAAGCAACCTCGCTAGCACACTTCGAAATAAAAACCCACGTGCCGCCCTTGGACTTATACTTAAACAAAAAGGTTATAAATACGGAAAACAAATGGAAAAAAACCGGGATAACGCAACGCATTAACGAAATAACAGCGAAAATAACGGACCGTTTCCAAAAACTTAGCTACAAAAAACGAAAAAAAAGCCCCACCCCCAAAACGGACAAGCGAAAAAAAAGTAAGCAATACGATAAAACCGGCCCGAAATAACGCCAAAACCGAAACAAACACCCGTCCCCTACGGAAAAGATTGGAAATCCAAACATAAGCACGCAAAACGCTAAAACCCTAACGTAACAATGGAATAAAAATTAAAAATGGCCAACACAACGGCAACAGCGAAAAAAACGAGCTGGTACAAAACCGCGTACCCAACGGACAACCCCCTATTTACGGAAAAAATGGTCGAATACTACGAAAAGATACCAAAAGCATATAACTCGGTAGCAATTTAAATTAAAACGGAAAAACTAGGGCTAAACTCGTTCTTATTTAACAAAAGCGTACCCGATACGGCGACGCCACTGTACGAATGTAGCAACGGATAAAAAGAAACAACGTGGCACGTATTAACCTAATGCGCCCGATGGGACAAACAGCGGGAAAGCACCGGGCTAACGCAAACAAACAGCCGGAAAACGTACTTCGAACTGTAAAAAACAAAAAGCACACCGTTTAAAAAATAGCACGCATAATGTTTCGCATAAAAAAACTATTAAATTTTAAAGCGGCTAAAAAAGCAAAAAAGGAACGCATAAAAAAAAAAAGGAAAAGCAACGCTACCGAACCGAAAACAAACCGAACTAAAAAACACCATAAAAAAGCAAACGAAAGCACCATACCTGAAAAGCGAAAAGGAAAAAAAATTACACAAACACCGACGCCACGCAACCGAGCCGTTATAAAGGGAAACCCGAAAAAACTACTAAAAGGGGTTAGCAAAAAAACGACAACGGAGGCTATTATCGTTTATATCCCGCTTTATTTTATTAAAAACGTCCTCCCGGCATTCCGACAATATTTTATCGAAAACGTCCTCGGTAACGTTTTGCCGAAAGGAAACCTAAAAAATACCGTAAAATTAACGGACTAAAAGCGGATAGCAAAAGCGAAAAAACAAACACCCACCCGTATTTTAGCCCGTTTAAAAGCCAGTTTTTCCATCTGAATGCGATTTTTTATACTCCATTTAATAACGATCCTTTCGGCCTAACCCGATATAGTTTAACCCGGGGGCATTATATTACCAAAAAGGGAACGGACTAAACCCGAACCACCAAAAGCAGCCACAGTAGCGAAGGCATTTCCAAAACTGGCAGGGAACGAACGGCTAAACCCGGCGCCGAAAGGAATACCGGACCGCTTAAAAATATCCTTCGAAATACGGTAATACCCGGCGATCGCATGCTTTAAACCGGTATAACGAGTTTAAAATAAAAAGAAATGTTAGGATAAAATAAATAGCGGCCCGGAACAAAGGCGGTATATATTTTAGCAGCAGTATGGACATTCGCAAACGCAGTATCGCGGTCCGCACTAATTTTAAGCAAGGATTGCATATAGCGATAGTAGGCATAAAAAACAACAGTAACCTGGTTTTTAGAACTAATGGGAGGTTACCGCGACGGGAACGAAACGTTAGCGACGAAATCGCGAGCGGATACCAAAAGGGAGCGACTAACCTAAACGCAGGCACCACGCAATTAAATGCAACCCATACAGGTAAAGCTTTTAGTAGTTGGAATTACTATATTAGCAAAACCGGAAACGGAGCGGAAAAAAGCAAAATAAAAAGCGCTACATACAAGCTTTATAATAGCACTAGCGCATAGCACCGGTACCGTCGATGCCGTTAACGAAACGCTAAAAACAACTAACGCATATTTTGTACAAAAAACTAGGAAATTAGCGAAGCGGAATAGGAAAAATAACGGGGCGGCAAACATATACCATATCGTCGTAAAAAACGCAATTATCGGGGACCTTAACCGCCGGCAAATACTTTAATTAACTGTAAAAACGGTAAAGCTGGGAAAAAAAAAGGAAATTAATTACAAAACCGGGAAAAGAACGGAATAAAACTGCATTTACAACTTTAACATAAAGGTCCTAAACGCCGTCGCCCGAGCCGCCGTCGCTTAAGCCGCTACCGTCGTTTTCGTCCGCAAACGGAAGGCGATTGCGAAAACGACTACTACAACTACCACCACCACTACCATTACCATTAACTGCAGCGGCGGGAACGGCGCGGCCACCGCCCGTAGCTCCGCTACCGGGATTGCCACCGCGACCGCCACCACCACCACCGCGGGGAAATTTGGGAGCTTTATTTTTAAAAGCCATGCTATAAAAGAATAAAAAACGGAAAGGAAACGAAGCGCGAGCGAGCAGGAACCTAAATGCAGGCAGGAGAAAAGGAAGCGCGGGCAAAAGGGCAGGACCGGAAGTGGTGGTAAAAAAAAAGCGAAAGGGAAAAAAAAGGAAGGAAAAAGGGCCTTTTGTAGCTGGGAAAAGGAAAGCCGGTGGAAACCCGAATCCGGAGGGAAATAAAGGGAAATTACCACCAAAAACCACAACGCATAACAACGCAGCAACAAAAAAAAATCACCCAAATAACGCGATCCAAAAAAAAGGAAGCAACCAACAAAAAAATCAAACGCAAGCCACAAAAGCGGACCCGAACCGCACGCGGAGCAACGGCCCCGGAAGCGGGCACCCACTAAAAGCTAAATCACCTAAAATCACGAAGCAAAACGCTAGACCCGGAGGGCCCGCCCGCGGCTGGGACCCGGAGCAAAGCCGGGCCAACTCACGCGAAAAAGCCACATTAAAACGCCATAATACGAGTACTAACACAAACATTTCGCTACGAGGGCGAAACCCGACACCAAAGCGCTGCTACGGTTGGGACCCGGAGCGGAGCCGGGCCAACTCACGCGGAAAAGCCACACCAGGACGCCATAACACGAGTACCAACACAGCTGTTTCGCTACGAAGGCGAAACCCGGCACCGAAGCGCTGCCCCGGCGCAACATACCCTTATTCCCTTACGTACTTTCCTTTCGTTCCACTAATTACAAGGACGCTTCTACGACGGAACCCTTACGAGCAATCGCCTAAAAACAAGCAAACGGTACCACTGTTTAACACAGCAGGACCGTATACGAAAAGCAGACATGGTTTTTACTCCCAGGCTCCGGAGCGGGGGCGACACGCACCCGAGGTCTTATATAGACATAACGGTAGTATGAATATATATATAGCTCCATGCGCTATTCCTATTAACCTTTTAAAGCCGTACCGCTTAATATTTCACTTTTAAAATAAATAAAAGCTAAACCTTTAAAATATTATACCTGGCCTTTTAAAAGCATTTTAATATTAAAGTTAACAAATAACAGTACTATATGGATTAAAGCTCGATTACTTTTTAAATTGTACGTTCCAAAAGCGAAAACGCAGGAAAATTTAATATAAAAATCCTGCAAACCTTCCTTAATAAATTACAAATCTATTAACGAACGTTAGGTTTGGTATATTAAAAGGACCACCAGTTTATAACGAGCACCTTCCGGGTAATTTAAAAAGTTCCCGAATTTAAAATGGCTTTTTTTAGGCCAAAAAAAACTTTTAAAGCTTTAGTTTCCTAATTTAAAAGCATAATGCAAATGGAAAAAAACGTTAACGCCTTAAGCATTTATTTCGTAAAACGCCGGTTTGGAAACGCTATTCGTTTTAATTAGCAGATAAGTAACCGTACCGGCAATAGTCTCAGCAAATTATAAAAACGCAAATTAAAGTGCTGGATTTGCGGAAAGCCTAATTACCGTTTTAAAAATTACACGCCCTAAAAGTAGAAAATATTTAAAGCGTTGTAAAAACGAAGGCAAAAAGCTCGTAAAAAGTTAAAAAAGGGATATACCTAATTCCTCGCAGTTACGAGCCCGGCAATAGCGATAAAAAAAATACGGAAGCTACAAACGAATACGATTCTGATCAAACAACAATAACGAATTTAATTTAGCGAGTATTTATTTTATAACACCAGCTATAGTAACGTACTTCGCTAACGAAGCCTTTTTGCACCAACTGCATTCCGAAACTTTGGGATTAGCTAAAAGGGAACCTACCGCGCTAGCAAAGCAGGTACTTATTTAATACATGCTTATAACTACCGACAAATAGTACGGTATTATCCCAAATACCGGAGCGGCAAAAGTTTCAATTGCAAAAACAACCCAATTCCAAACCCTATAACGCTACTTGCCTAATTTTAACCTGGATACTAGCAAAAAAAAAAAAAACGTATGCGTTTTGGATTAGGAAAAGCTATTTTTAACGTCGGAAAAATTACCTTTTCGACCCCGATAGGCTTTATTACGTTCCATGTAATACCTACGTTTATACCGTTCCTCTTTTGCATCGATAATATAAACGCGCTCGGGGTTTACTTCGATAATACCCGCAACGAGCTGGTAACTAAATTTAGTAAACGCGTGCCGATTATACGACGTTACGGCCACCCCTGGTTTTTTTTCAACGACGTTAGCCATATAATAATAGGCGTATCGTTTATAACGGAACTAAAAAGCGTGAAAGTAGCCGTTTTAACGGAAATTGAGCTTAAACGCGTGCATAAACGCTTTAGCCACCCTTCCGTCGAAAAGCTTTGAATTATTTTATAACGGGTAAGCTATAAAGCTAATCGCAACGCTTTGGAGATAATTAATCGCGTATGCCATTATTGTTAAATCAAAGCACCCGCATTACAGCGTTTTCGATTTACGTTTAAAAACGATTTCAACTTTAATTACGAAATTATTACTAACGTAATGCAATTAAATAGCAAATCAATATTTTATATAATTAATGCGAATATAACATTTAATACTGCAACGTTTTTAAAAGATATAAGCGCAAAAAAAATTGGGAAGCTTTTAAACGCTATTGGTTAAATACTTATTTAGGACCCCCAAATGTACTATTTTATAACGCAGGTACCAACTTTGCCGCGAGCGAATTTCAAATGGAAACAAAGCTTTTTGGGATTATTTATAACCAGGTCCTAATAAAAGCGCATTAATCGATAGGTAAAGTAAAAAGGTACTACGGACTACTTCGCTAAACTTACGAAATAATCCGAAAGGAATGTCCTAATTTGCACCCCGATTCCGCGCTTTAAAGAGCTGTCAAAGCTATAAACGATACGGCAAACCCTAACAGCCTTATCTTTACGCTGCTCGTTTTCGGAGCTATGTTACGCATTAATAACAACTCCCTTCCAACGAAAAGCTAAATTTAAAAAGCGGTAACGATTACTAAAGCTATAAGTAAATTCCGAAAGCTCCACGCCAAACGTAAAGTACAGGACGCATTAAACACACGCAACGGGCCGAGCACGGAAAGCACGTTGCCTAAAACGCTAGCTTTAGGAATAAAGGTGTTGGTATATAGGGAAAACGGCAAGTGGAAAGGACCGTACAAAGTCCTTTAAGTAGCAAACAACGAGGTAACGATCGAAACTGTTAACGGCCCTTTAACGTTCCGGAATATTGCTTACAAGCTATATTATAAAACGCAGGAGCAAGAAACTGCAGATACGGAAAAGCAACCAGCCCCGTTCGAATATCCGCTATAAACGGAACTAAAACGGAAAAGGAAACCGCTAAAAATTACGAAAACGGTAACGGCAAACGCGTTTAGCGATAGCGAAGCCCTTTTCGAAATCGAAATTGCACCCGCACCCGTACCCGTTAAACCCGGTAAACCACGGAAAACACCTGCCTAAAAGGCACCAGCACTAACGGTACCTGAAACACTAGCCTCCAAACGATAAAGATAACCCCCGCGCCAAATAGCAACGGCATTTTTAACCTTAAAAAAAAGGAATCCTTACGTTTGGCGTTTTAATACCGATATGAAGGCAAAATTAAAGCTCCCGAACGCCCATTCGAAAAGTCTGACTGGTTTAAAATCGAAGCATTTTTCGCCGCCGGAGTAATTAAACCGATTAAATTAAACGGCATTGGTAGCGCGAAAGTTTTTGGGTCCCGTTTTATCAAAGAAATTAAAAGCATTAATTCGATCCCTTATAAAAAATTGAAATTTGTAATGCAAGGATACAACGATTGGGAAAAAAAAAAGCCTTTTTACCTAATCCCTAACGATCATGCGATATAACCAATGCCTAATCCTCGCGATTAGCCCGTTTTTTATAAAACGAGGCTTTATATTAATAATTAAAAACATTAGCCAAACGTATAACGTGGTTCACAAGCGAGTGGACCACACAAGCGAGTGGACCACACAAGCGAGTGGGCCACTTCCAAATCCCATACTAAACGCCGTTTCCGACCCCCTTGCTAAATCGACCAATTCTTATCCAAATTGGCTAAAATTTGTTATAGCGACTTTTAATTATAAAATTCAATTTTTGTAATTTTCTTAAATTTTTTAACAATAAATCGGGTTAGATGCACTAATTTAACCCCTGTAAAACCTAGATTTTTAAATAACTAACCCGATTTAGTAATAAAAATTTAAAGAAAAATACAAAAATTCAATTATATAATTACAAGTCGGTATGCTAAAATTTAGCCGATTTGGATAAAAATTGGTCGATTTGGCAAGGGGGTCGGAAACGGCGTTTAGTATGGGATTTGGAAGTGGCCCACTCGCTTGTGTGGTCCACTCGCTTGTGAACCACGTTACCCAATCCGAAATAAAGTTACAAAGGGAGGTTATTTTGCGGTTTCCCAAAAAGCTAAAACATTAGTACCTAAAAGGCACGGCTTTTTAATTAATTAAACCGCTTTACGGATTAGCTAAAGCAAAGCTGCACTGGGTTGTTACGTACCAAAAATACCATAAAAAACGCCTAAACTATTCCACTTCGGAATATAATCCATGCTTGCTTGTTTTAAAAATCGGCCAAAGCTTTGGAATAGTTGGCATACAAACTGACGACATTTTAAACCTAAATAACGCCAAGTTTATGCAAAAAAAAGAAATAACGCTTTAGGAAGCCGGGTTTAAAGCGAAACCGAAATCGATCTTGCACCCCGAAAACGAAGGCAATTTTAACGGGTGCAAGATTTTGGTTAAACAAAACGCTATTATTATGCAGCAAAAGGGACAGGCAGATCGTTTGGAGCTGGTAACTACTAGATCAAACGATACCCAATAGTAGTACGTCGTATAACGCGCACGAAGGGTATATATAAATTCGATATACCAACTAAAAGCCGCTTTTAACTACTTTGTAACTGCATAAGCCAAAAATCTTATAGATACAAACGTATCTAAGCTTAATAAAAGGATCCAATAATAAATCGATAACGTAAATAAAAATTTAAATTACGTACAGTTAAATTTACAAACAGCCAGTTTATATATAACGTGGTTTACTAGTGAGTGGGACAAACCAGCGAGTGGGACACGCCACCCTGACCCTTGGACAATCAACTCGCATGCCAACCCAACAACGCCAGGAATCCATTCAAACTACTTAGAACTATATACATCGGACATTTCTACTTCTTTTTAACAAATGCGCGTATTGTGTCCAGTTTTGCCGCACGTGCTATATCGCCGACGAGTCGTCGTCGCCCTCCTTTTTTAACCCCCATAATCGCGCATTTCTTGCTATAACTATCCATCCAGTTCCTGCTGGTTTAAAACATCTCGTACCTCGTCGATAGTAAGTAACCCTCCAAATCGGATACGTATTTTTTTGGCCCTCCGGCGTTTGCTTAGTGCTTCGTTCGCCTTTCGTAACTTAAAGCACTTTTCCTCCAAAAGGTTAACCCGATACATAATTGCCTTAGCCCCTTTCGCAAATTAATTTATAACCGCTAGTATAAATGTTGGAAAGCTGCTTTGGTAATTAGAAATCCGAGTTTTAATATATTCGGATTGCGAAATTGCTTCCTTAGCCGTTCGGGGCGTTTTGGAGGTTTAAGGTTCGGGGTCGTTTAAAAGCGTTCTTAGGGGAGTTGAAATTCGTAACCTTACATCCAGCTTTTCTAAAACTGAATCCGGATTGAAAAAAGTAAAGCCAACCCCTCGGAAGCCTTTTTTAGATATTTTTTTTAGTTATAAAGTTAAAAAATGCCGCTTTAAACGCCGAAAGGAACTCGATTTTGGTTACGTAGCTAACGTATAACCTTATTAGGTTTTTAATTTATTAACCGTACGCCCGTTTTATTAGGCCAAAGCACCCGACGTTAAGCGGCTAAAAAAAGTAAAACGAATGCGGAAGCATGCAAAGCGTAATAATGTTATGTTTTTAGCAATAAAGCTTAAAATCCGTCGAATAGTAGCTTTTGTGGCCGTCTAGTACTAACAAACGATAGGACCTTATGGAATAAGCTGTAATGTGTTTATCGAAATATTGGATCTATTTTAGGCCGAGTTCGTTCGTAATCTACCCGTTAGCGTTTATTACGATAACTTAATTACGTAAAAGGTTAGTTTCCGAATACCAATTGGTTAGGTAGTACTGCCTTTTAACGATAATGAAAGAAGGGACCGCTTAACCGTAATAATTAACCTTTTAAATAATTGTAGCCCATTCCCGGTTGCTAGGCTGGACTAGTTTTGCTTTGCTACGGCTTTCCGACGTTGTAATAACTATAACGGCGGCGATTATGCCTATAAAAAAGCCGGTTTCGTCGAAATTATAAATGTCGTTATCCTGGATGCCATATTTGTTGATAATGTTTCGTATAAGGTCGAACTACGTAAAAACGAGCTTGGGATTTTCGCATTTGGCCTTTTGGTAATCGTATTTTCGAATCCAGCACGTGCCGAGCTCCGGGCGGCGTTTGACGAACCTCGCAACCCAATTAGTCCCGACGGTGGCCGCGTCGCGTTTGGCGAGCAATCGGTTGGCCATATCTTTAATACCAGAAGGCCGAGGAGGGAATGCGCGAGAATCCAGCTCGAGTATGTATTTAATAAGCGCCTCCTTTTCGGAATCTGTTAATTTCCGTCCTGCGACGCGCTAAAGTCGAATTCGCGACCGAGTAGATCTTCGCAGCTTCCCGGATGCTTAATTTTGGGTTGGATTGCAAAGCTTGAAGGGTAAGCATTACCCGGCTTTCGTCGCTTTTGTTTGACATTGTGTTTGGTGGAGGAATCGGTTGTTAAAAATGATGTGTCGCGTTGTCGCGTCGCGTGTCCCACTCGCTGGTTTGTCCCACTCACTGGTGAACCACGTTATTTATAAACGGGTTTTTCGCTAACAATAAAAACTTTAATTTACAAATCGGCTTTGTAATCGTCCTAAGCAACGAAGGAGCTATAAAATAAGAAAACAGCTTCCGGGTTACCGGTAATATCCTGCATTGGAGCTCCGTAAAATGCAAAAGGGTTACAAAAAGCGTTTTAGCGAGCGAAATTTACGGCATAGTTAGCGGCTTTAATACCGGCTATATCCTAAAAACAACGCTCGCAACGATTTATAAAAAACTAAAGCTGCCCCCCCGTAAATTGATTATTTGCACCGACAGCTTTTCGCTTTACCAATGTTTTGTTCAATTCGGAACTATTACGGAAAAACGCCTTATAATAAATATTATAGCTTTCCGCAAGTTTTACAAAGCGCGCGAAATCGACAAAATCAAATAGATTGCAAAGGCGGATAACCCGGCCGACGCTATAATAAAAAAGCTGCCAAATAAAGCTTTAAAGGACCTTGTAAACAGCAATTTAACCACCGTAAAAATGGAAAGATAAGTAAAGCGGGATTACAAATAAAAGAAAGCTAAAAAATGTATAAAATCGTTTTTTATAGTACCAAACGCCAAAATCCTTAAAAACAACGCAAAAATCGACAAAATAAAGATACTTAAATTAAAAAAGCAACAAACGACCATACCAAAACTATAAACGATCTTATAACCAAACTTTTCCAAATATCCCGTCAAACTCCCTTTTATTCCTCCTCCTCGTCATCCTTACCATTTCCCAGCCAGGCAGCCTCGTACATTTTTAAAGCGGCCGCGTGGCCCGCCGCCTTCCGCTTTGATCGCATTATCATTAGGAAGTCGGCATTAGCATCCTTCTAATCCCCGTCTTTCGCCGCCAGCTGCAATATACATTTAATGGCGATACGCCATTTATTAAAGGTTTAAGGATTACATAAACCCTATTAGCAAACGCATTTAAAGCACTAAATTAAAAGAACAAACTTACCTTTTTATCGCGATTATCGCGACCCCATTCTATTATAAACTTAAGCGCCGGACGCAACGCAATCGAAGGATTGGAGGATAGTTAAAACGAGCTTTAAAAAAGATATAGGAAAATCGAGATGCTTACATAGGCTAACAGGTGTGGCACGACGCGCACAGCTAACAGCGCTTTTTAACTGGGACTGTGTCCCAACAGCTATCGCCTTCCTTCATTTTGCCGGCAAAAGCGGACTTTAAGCAACCCAAGTAAAAGATAGCGCGCAGGGCGCCCTTTCCACCGCGCGGACCCGGTGCAAAAACCGTTTTGCCACCAATAACAGGCCTAACGATTTTGATAGCCGCCTTCTTTTTTTTGTCCGACTGAGCAAGCGCAGGATCGGCGTTTTTGAGATCGGAGTTATTATCGAACGGGTTAAGGAACTGATCGACAAGCGGCGCCGGAGGCGCAGGCGCAACTGGAGGTGCAAGATTAACTAGCGCGAGATCGAAAGCCTTAGCGGCAATGCTTTGGAACCGCTTTGAGGATCTGCTACCGCTGCGCGCGATAGATCGAGGCTTTTAAGCCTTTTTGGTGACCGCGCTAAATTGGGAGCTGCCTTTTTTGTTACCTATGGTAACGAAAGCGATCGAAAGGCCAAATAACAAAAGACTGATCGAATAAAGCGGGTAAAAATACTGCAGGAAAAAATGCTGCAAACAAAAGGCAATACAAGCGGACGATTTGGATTAACGAGGTTTACCAAATCAGATTGCCCGACCTTTTAAGGGCCGGAAGGAAGGCTCTTTATAAAGCTCAAATCCGGCCTGCAAAAAGTTCTTAATCTGCGTTCCTATTATCCCGCATTAAGTTACAGCCTAAATAGCCCGTTGAGGTTATTCACTGCTATTGTGCTTTTTAATTGCACCACCTACCGCTTTGCCCGCGCACCGCAGGCCAAGTCCGGTGGACCCTATCACGTTATCGTTCCTATTGTCGCTATTGAGAGCGACGAACCGCTTTGAAAGCGGCTATTCACTTTTTTCCTGATCTGGACTACTTGGTTTGGAGATTCCCTTTGTTATTTACCTTACAAAATCTAATAAAGCTTGGATTACGGGATTTATCACGGGAAAGGATCTTCCAATTGCTTGCACAAAAAAAAAAGTTGCCGGTGTTGGATTGCACTAGCCTGTGCAGGCAATCGGCAGAGCCTAGAGAGAGTCGGATCCTCCGGTCCCGTGATCTTTGATTACGGGATCCGAGGACCCGCAAGCCCGTGGAGGCTAGGAGCAGGGGAAGGGCCCTTTGGTAATTTGGATCATGTATATATAGCCTCCCTTCTGCTCCCTTTCTGGCAGATAGATTCCTTTCCTCTTCGTGCACAATAGATTATGATTCCTTTGATATAAGGGATCATTGTTCACCCTGTTTTGGAGATTTCCGAGCCCACAGGAGTACATACTCCTACCAACAGAGTTTATATTTCCTGAACACCTTTTAGGACGACTTGCTAGTCGGCGATACCAGTTATTGGAAAACACCATCTTTGATCCTTTTTCATTGCATCATCCCTCCTTTTGTCTTTTTTTTGAAAAAGACTGTGATCTTCGTGTTTATATATACGTATAATAGGTGATATGTGCACCCATGCACGGTGTCACGGTTCGGCAGTAGGAGCTTCCACCCACTCGCTACCAAAAGGACGACTGGGCCGGGGTCGGGACTTTGGCTCAATTGGGGGCTCGGGTACCCTCTTGTGGGGCCGGGCTGCACGGGGGGCACGCCGCGCCATAACACACGGACCACATCCGGTTGCTTGGAGCTTTTTAGAAAGAGGCTCTTCCGGGCCACCCACCCTTTTTGCTCGTTCACCCACCCCCGCACCGATATCGGGCCGCATGGACCTTTTGGTGGCGCACGCACCCAAACGAACACGGGCTTTAATGCAGGGAGGGGGGCACGTCATAACAGAAGGGAAGTAAATAAAGTAAAAAGAAGCTATCGCCACGTGCAATATATAAACAAAAGTAAAAAACGCAGTGTTAGACCGCCAAATTACATAGGAAAAGTGCAGGGGCACGGCGTTGAGGCCGTCTATCTAGGGCTACAAAGGGGCCTAGGGACTCGCAAAGGGATCGACAAACTCCTCCAAAGACGAGGCTAGAGACGAGGCTACCTCTCGAGCCGGCTGTAACAAGGGGTTAAAGACGGCTTGGAGAAAGAATCTTTATATTGCAGATAATCTTTCTATGGGCTTAAGAGATGCTTGAGGAGGAAGGAATCTTTCGTGAAGGACATAGGAGATGGCAGGGTTTATATAGACCCTTTGTGATCCGTGCGAAGTATCGAGTACATGATTCACACTGCCTTCCGACCTTCACCGCTTGGCCTTAGGGCCGTTGACCGCCTATGCGGGTCTTCGACCTTCCGTGAGGCCGACTCGTAATGCCGACTAGTTAGGTCCACGGGTTCTTCCGTGTAACACTATCCTCCTCTTTTTAAAGCGCGTTTCGAAACCTTCCGAAGCCCGTTTAAAGGATGCGGCCGTGCTTATGTTTTGTAGCACGCGGGGGTCCCTAGATTTATCGGAGTTAAGCGGATAAAAAGCAATAACGTACTGCTTAAATCCGTCGGTATCGAAATGCTCCCAAAGTTCCCACGTCCAGTCCTTTTTACGTAGGTAATCTTCCTACTAAACAAAGTAACGAACTTTCCCGCTTGTATCCATGGAATCTATAACTTTCTCTATAACGAAATCTCTTATAACCGAAGGGGCCTCCTGCAATACCTGGTCAGGGTTAGGTCGTGCCTAAATGCTAAAGCGGTAGGGCTCGATAAGGGATACGTAAAAAGCGTTATAGATTTTTTAAGTTTTAGGCAAAGCCAATCGTACCGCCGTAAAAGAGATAACCTTAAGGATCCGGAAAAGCCCGAGCATTTTAGCATCGAGTTTTTTGGCAGGGCGACGGGTCTTTATATGCCGAGCGTTTAGCATAACAAGCTGTCTTTTGGTAAGGACCGGCGAAGGGCCTCTCTTTTTATCGGCCTAATGCCTTATCCGTTCCCGGGCTTTCTCGAAGTGCCGTTTGGCTTTTTCGTGCACCTGGGTCATTTAATGCCGGTAAAGTTAGCTTGTTGGATTGCGTATTCGTTTTAGGAGAGGGGGATTATTAAAAGCTGGGTAATACCCGTAGTTGGCGAAAAAAGGGGTAATGGAAGTACTTGCCGAGGATGTATTATTATAAGCAAATTCCGCCGTAGGTAGCAGCTCAACCCAATCGGTCATTTCGTAATTTACAAAGGACTTAAGGTAGGCTTTTAGGCTTTAGTTAAGCTTTTCGGTTTGTCCATCCGTTTGGGGATGAAAAGCAGTGCTCATTTTTGGCTTTATGCCTACCAAACGGAAGAAGTCTTTCCATAAATAGCTTGTAAATTTGGAATCCCTATTAGAAATAATATCCAAAGGTACACCGTGCAGTCGCTAGTATTTTTTAGCGAAAATGCGGATAAAATCATCCAACTTTTTACCCTCGACTTTAAGGGGGACGAAATACGCCATTTTAGTAAAGGGGTTTACTATTACTTAGATTGAATCGCACTTATCGCTTAAAGGGAGATCCGTAATAAAATTTATAGCTACCGTTTTCTAGAGCTGGTAATGCAGCTCCATGGGTTGTAGGGGTCCAAAAGGGGCGTGCCTTAGGGCCTTATTGCGTTAGCACTCCAGGCATCCCCTTACGTATTCCCGGACTTTTGCCTCGATATTGGGCCACCAAAAGTGCCGAATAATTAACTCGAAGGTTTTATCCATACCTATATATCTAACGACTTTTATGTTATATTCGGACTCGAGGACTTCCTTTTGCAGGGCCTCCGTTAGCACCCACAGTTTTTCTTTATAATAAAAAAAGCTATCCTCAACTTTTTTACCCTTTTCGGGCTTTTAAAAGCGGCCTTAGTATTCGGAATCCGATATACCAGCTTGTTTAACTTTGTTAGTAAATTCCGTAGCCCATTTTAGGACTGGAATACTGCAAAGCCGGCTTGGGGATAGGAGGAAAGAAGGTGCTCCTTGCGGCAAAACTTTTTTTATAAGGTTATCTTTTTGTCCTTTCAGGGCCGAAATTTTTATTGGGAAGTGTTTTTTTTGCAGGATCGTTGTAATCGGCTGATCCTTACTCCCCCCTTTTTTAGGCTTATATTGGGGTAATTTTGACAGCACATCGGCCTTTTCATTTTGCTTTCCTAGCCGGTAGTTAATTATAAACTAATAATTAGCCAGCTGTTATGCCTATCTAATTTACCTTCGATTAAGAACTTTAGCCGTTAGGAAATATTCGAGGTTCCGGTAATCCGTATAAACCTTTATCCGGTGCTTTGCCCTTTCGAAATAATACCTCCACCTAGCGAAACAATTAACGACCGCCAAAAGTTCCTTATCGTAAATTTTATAGTTAATTTCGGCAGGTGACATTTTGCGCGAATAGAAGGCAACGGGGTGCAGTTTGTTGGTTTCGGGGTCCCTTTGGGATAGCACCCTTCCAAAGGCAAAGTCCGAAGCGTCCACTTCAATTTGTGCTAAAAAAGATGGGTCGAAATGCCGGAGTATCGGAAGCGAAACGAAAGCGACTTTAAAGGCTTCGAAGGCCTGTTCCATTTCGGGGGTCCATCGCTATTAGCTTTTTAGCAGGGCGTTAGCTGTCGTTATAGGCCTAACGATTCCTGAAAACCCTTTAATAAACCTCCTGTAAAAGTTGGCAAAGCCGACGAGCGATTGGGAGTCCTTAAAGCAATTGGGGGCTTTCCATTGGATAATAGCATCAACTTTGTCCTTGGACATTGCGATGCCCTCGGGTCCTATTATATGACCAAGGAACTCGACTTCGTGTACCCCCTAAACGCATTTACGAGGGGCTACGGCCAGGTTATGTTTAATAAGGCGGCGAAGCACTTCCTTTACCAAACTATCGTATTGTTCCTTAGTTTTTACGTATATTAAAAGGTTATCCAAATACACGAAAAGCCCGGCATCGATAAAGTCTATAAAAATATGGTTCATTATGCTTTAGAAGGTGGCGGGGGCGTTGATAAGGCCTATAGGCATAACCGTGAACTCGAAGACGCCGTATTTGTAGCGGAAGGCCGTAAGCTATTCGTGCCTTTTTTTTATCCAAATTAGGTTAAACCCGGTTTTGAGGTCGATTTTCGTTTTCTATTTGGCATTCCGAAGTCGATTTTAAAGTTCCGTAATAAGCGGGATAAGGCACCGAATTGGAATCGTTTTGGCGTTTACGTTTTTATAGTCAACCACCACCTTTAAGGGATTAAAGGGGTCTTTTTTTTGTGCGAACATAAGGGGCGAACTGTTGGCAGTTTTGCATGGCCTAACCTTGCCGGTTCGCATATGCTTTTCCAGCCAAAGTTTTAAAACGTCCAGCTCCTTTTGGCTTATTTGGTATAAGGGGTTATGGGTTAATTAGGCTCCTTTTTTTAAGTGAATTTCGTAATCCTAAAGCTAATGATCGGGAAAACGGGTAGCGGCCGCTTCCGTTATAATAGGAAGGAACTCTTTAAACTCCTCTGGTACCGATTCGAGGCCGTCCGAATCTGCTTTAGCTACTTCCTTAAGGGAAGGAATGCCGTGCCCGTATTTAATAGCCGCAATAACTGCGGGTTCGACCGTTTTTATATTTTCCCGAAAGCGTAAGCCTTTTAAGGGCCGTAAGTCCTGTAGCTTCCGGGCCCGGGGCTTATTGCACTTCCGGCATTTGTTTGAATCTATGCGGATATCCCGAAGGTCGCGATCCAATAAACCCAACGGTGGGTGTTGCCTTTGCCATGCGAAAGGTAGGATAACGTCGCAATTTGGATCCGTAGGACTAACTTCGAACGTTTCCGTAAAATAGTGCGTTTTGTGCCGGAAGGTAACGTCGACCACTAGTTGCTTTCCGGCCTTTGGTTCGACCGCCCCTAAAAAGGTAGTTATAATGCGGGGAATAGTTTTGTCAACCAACTGCCCTGGAAGCTGTTTGGCTATTTTGTCCGAAATAACCTTCGTATCGCTACCTCCGTCCAAAAGGACCCGAACAGGTATCTCCTTCGATCCCTTTACCCGTATATATATACGGAGGATCGGCTTTGCGAGCTCCTTATCCGTTAGGGGCCTTCGGGCAGCAGCGATGGTCGATGGTTATCAACAATCATCGTCCGATTCCGAATTTGACAGTTCGAAAATTCGGGATTTGGTAAGGGCGTTTCCTTTTAGGGCTTTCGAAACGAGGCCGGCGATTTTGGCCTTTTTAGCTTGTAGCTGTTCCTCCTATTCGTCCGTTACAGGGCGTTTAAAGATGGATTTGGCTCCGGCCGTTTTTGCAGGTGCAAAAGGAAGTTCCTTGCCATTAGTGTCCTTTTTGGCGTAGCATTCCAACGTATGGTGCCCTTCTCTTCCGCAGCGCCAGCAGTCGGCTTTAGCCAACTTTCGTGCGTTAATATCGCGTTATTCGACCCTTTCAAATGCCAGTTTGGTCGTAATCCAAACGTTACTCTTTTTATCGGCCTTATCGTTGGCCTTCTTTCCAAAACGGGAGCTTGAGGATGGATTTTGGCTCTTGTCCTTAAAGCCTTTGCCTTAGCGACGGCCCGCGTTCGAGCGCTCCGAAATCGAAACGGGCTCGTCTTTTCCCTTATCCTTCGGGGTTAGCCCAGGGTCCTAAAGCATAACCTCGTAGATTTTGCCGGCTTCCTGAATTGCGGCGAGGAATTCTTCGTCCGTATCAGGGACTCCTCCGCAACGGGAATATACCAATTTGGTAATTTCCTTTAAAAGGGTGCGGGAAATGTGCTCCCTGAACATGACGCCGGACTATTGGATCGCTTCGTTAAGGTCAAGGAGCTTAGTAAGGTACTAAACGGTATCTCCTTTGTACTTAAGCTCCTGCATTTTTTTAGCGTTGCGGTGGTGTTCCGTGGCGTCCCGGAAGCGTTCCTGTAGGGCCGCCGAATAGGCCCGCCAGTTGTCTTCGAGCTGCGCGCTTCGAAGGGACCGAAGGCGTTAATGGTGCCAAACTTGTGCGTTTTCTGTAAGTAAGGACCCGACCAGTTGTCTTCGGAGGTTATTAGATAATAGGAGGTCCTAAAGACCCTAGCGTGATGATGCCGACGTTTTAAGCGCCGATTGGGGTAGCGGTTTCTCTGTAAAAGGGACGGGTTCTTCCCTTTCTGGAGTGCTTTGACGTGAGCCCGGTGGAAGGGACGACCTTTGGAGGGCCGAAAGTACCGTAGCTGATCTAGGCCGCCTTCCTTATGCCGCAAATCGCCGGCTTTCCCGTACGGCGTCCCTAACGAGCTGATGCGTTTAGGCCAATATGCGCCGTTCGGCATTAGTAAAGGCTTCGGGCGATACGTGCTTTTTAGTTAGGAAATCCTGGATTTAGGCATCTTTATTAACGGCCCAGTTAGTAACTCCCTCTTTGAAGGTGGAAAGTCGTGCTTGTAGGTTTTGCAAATGGTTTTGTTGGGCCCGAGTAACGTCCCGGAGCTGAACTAGGGCCTCCGAACGGGTTTGTTGCTCTTCGGCCAAAGTGGCGACTGTGGCCCAGACTTGTTGTGCAAATGCCTGGCTTTTTCCGATAATCCGTTGCCGGAATGCCTTTTGTTAGTCGGCGGAAGCGATTAGGCCTTTTTTATATAAGGAAACGACGGTATTGTACGCGTGGGTAATGCGGTCGTACTAAATCTCGATTTCGCGGATTTGTTCCCGGTCGGCGAGGATTTCCTAACTTACATTTCGGGATAGGGCCGAAATTGCTTCGTGCGTATTGATAAATTCCCGCTGGATTTCAGTCATCCAGCCCGGGGGATCCTAAAAGCGTCCCACGGATGTAAGGGCTTATTGTTCGAAGGCCATGCTGAAAAGGGGTGCCAAATACAGGATAAGTGCCCTTTAATCGTCGAGCATAGGTGTATTTTGACGTTCTCTCGGTGCAAACCGGGAGGAGCCTTCGGGGGCTTTTCCGGCCGCTTTTTCAAATTGGGCCGGCATGGTATCGGTAGGCATACCGGAATCGCTAGGCAAAGAAGGGGATTCCATAGCCGGCATGCTAAAGTCGCTTGGTAGGGAAGGAGATATCGTTGCAAACGAGATGAGGGGGTCCGGTTCCCTGTATTCCTGGGCAAAGTAAAATCCCAAAGGTATAAGGGAGAATTTCCGGCCTTTTTTGGAATCCCGTGGTTTCTCTAAGGCGATTGAAAGGGTGAAACGACCCTCTTGTATATTTTTTTCGCTTTCACCCGTTCGAAAACACCGGTGACAGTTAAAATGTTTATGGTGTGGCCCCAGGGTTTTATTCGCTAAAGAAAGTAACAGCTGGGGCTTGGGGGTGCCGATTAACAGGGCCTCTCTAAAGCTTAGGAGGAAAGATAGTGAAGCTTCCGTCATGGGGCAGAGCGTAGAAAGATTATTTGTAACAAGGGGTTAAAGACGGCTTGGAGAAAGAATCTCTATATTGCAAATAATCTTTTTATGGGCTCAAGAGATGCTTGAGGAGGAAGGAATCTTTCGTGAAGGACATAGGAGATGGCAGGGTTTATATAAACCCTTTGTGATCCGTGCGAAGTATTGAGTACATGATTCATACTGCCTTCCGACCTTCACCGCTTGGCCTTAGGGCCGTTAACCGCCTATGCGGGTCTTCGACCCTCCGTGAGGCCGACTCGTGATGCCGACTAGTTAGGTCCACGGGTTCTTCCGTGTGACACCGGCGTTGAGGCCGGCGTTAAAGGTAGGGAGGTGCCGAGGGTAACTATAGAACCCTCGCCGGCGTTAAATTCGTCCCGTGCCTGCAGGGAAGCGCCCAATTCGTTTTGGGAGTAATCCCGCCTGGCACCGGCCGGGATACCCGTGCGGGCCCGCCTTCGAGGCCGTGCCGCCGGCGCCTCGTTACCAAAGGGGCCGGCGCCTAAAGGCCGGCCTTTTTTAATTCCAACCGGCTTTATAACTCGTAATAGGGGATCCGTTGCAAAGCGACTGCCAGGGTGCAGCCAAAAGTCATCTACAGCGCTAATCTGTAAGCCAGGGACCTTCGGATCACGGCGTTAAGCTTCGTGGAAGGCAATAAGCTCATGGGGACAGGGCAGGCCGTATTGTGCACGCGTAAAGCTAGTGCAAAAGCCGATATTTAAGCCGTGTGGGTGCAAGCGGGAAGGGATCGTTAAAAGGGCGAGGCGGTTAATTTATTCGAGGAGGGTAAAGCACCATAACGAAGCTCGCAAAAGGAGATCCCTTACCCACAAACGGCTGGCATAATCCCACCTAACGCGATTTAAAAACCTCTGTTGGCGCTTTGTAAAAGCCGTAATTTTATACCTCGTTTGCGTACGAGTAGCCTGCTTAAATTGGGCTAACGTTAAGCGAAAGGATAGCTCGTAGGTTTTAAAGGGCCCGTTGCTACTTTCGACCCCGGCGGTACTAATTGCCCCCCTATTAAGGTTATATTTCGTATAATAACAGGCCCACTGCCGTCAGGAAGGCCAAACGCGTTATTGCAAGTAGTTAATCAATTTCGTCTACTCGAAAAACTCTTCCACAAACCTATCCATAGCCTTTTTATACGCCCGACGGTCCCTAACATAAACGACGTGCTTCCATAGGGTAAAAAAGCCGGTCCGGTTATGCGGAACGTCGCAAAGGACGTATTAGTAAGCATCCAACCCTTGGGCAAATCGGATATGCCGGTGGCTGTTGTTAAAAGCTTGCAAATCGTTAGCCTCGTTAGCCTCGTCAGCCTCGCCGCCCTCCTCGCTTTGGGAATTTGGATCCGGCGACCTTTCCAGGGCTTTTGCAGCAGCCGATTTGCACTATTTCTTTTTTATTTAAAACACGACGTCGGCGTTTATATAATACACGCACAACTGCATTTTTGCGAAAGGAAACGCCGCTTTAAAAGCGGCCCGCATGCGGCCGTTTTAGTTGGTAAAAGCGACTTTTAGCGGGGGGATCCCTTTTATTGTAAAAAAGCCGCGGAAGCTACCAAACACCCAAGCAAACGTTTTTTCGGTCTCGTTATTAATTAGGGCCCAAAAGACCGGCACCGTTGTGCGCTCGTTGGTAGTGATCACCACCGTCAAAAAATGCAGATTGTTGCGGTTCGTCTTGTAAGTAACGTCGATTTGGAAGCAGTGCGGGTTGGCTCCAAAAAAAGGAAAGGTATTCTCGTAAACCCAAGCGGCGCTGGCAAAAGTGGTGGTTTTTTTTGGATCCCGCTAAAGGAAATCAAGCGGGTTAAAGGCTTTAAATACCACTTCCGGATCTTCTAAAGCACGTATAAAAGCCGCGGTAGGCCGGTAGCCGTTAATAATGCCTTTCCGGTAAACCGCCCTATATTTATATAGCGAAAGGAAGTCCTAATCGAATTTGGGAAAGCGGCGGCGGGCGAGGTCAAAAATCGATCGGGTGCGGATAGCAGCGTCTTCAAACAACGGCTTGAGATAATCCTAATGCCTTTCGCGGAGTTGGCTCGCCCGCTTTTGAACGGAGGGCGTTATAGCTTTTATAGGGAGGGGGCCGTGGCCTTCGTGGGTAGATTCGAGCATCCTAACGCTCCAGAGCCCTCCGTTGGCCTCGAAGCGCTGCAAAATAAAGCCGTATTTGCAATTAGTAACTTGGGAGGTTTGTGTGCAAAGTCGAAGGGCCCGGGAACCGGTAGGCCGCTGCCGGAAAAGGCACCCGGATCGGAGCTTTTTGAGGCCTTGGGAGTCCGACCATAATCGTACGGTAAAGATCTTAATACCCTGCGAGATGCAAAAGGCGTCAAAAATGTTAGCTAGCGCTTCGTAGCTAGGGTAAAGAGTTAAAAGGGCGTCGGTAGGTTCGGCGCGCTAGGGGAGGCCGTTCTAGTGCGTGGGACCGGCCGCAGCTGGGACCGCCTCGTCGGGAGCCTCGTCGGGAGCCTCGTCGGGAGCCTCGTCGGAATCGTCACTAGAGATGACGATAACCTCGTTTTCGTTCATGGTGCCGGCGTGCACGTTGTTATTTTTGTGATTAAATGGATTAAAAATGGTCAAAAGTTGCTTTTGCAGGCTAAATTGGGTGGGCAGCGAAACCGGAACGCACAGGCGTTGCACGGGCCAAAAAAGTGGGTTGGGTGGGTGAACGAGCAAAAAGGGTGGGTGGCCCGGAAGAGCCTCTTTAGAAAATACCCTTGTATTTAACAATAGGGAAGTTAAAGGGCGGTCATGGTGGTGCGAAAAGGTTGGAGCAACGAATGGTCGAAAGATAGCGCGCGCTCGGCTCGCCCTGGGCTGCGAGGGGTGCAGGCCTTCCCGCGGCTGGCAATAGGTAGCCTCATACCTTTGCAAGCCTTTCCTGCACCTCTAGCTCAATTGCGTCGTCGACGTTGTTGAAAGGACGCTGGCGAACGCGGGTAGAATAAAGCCAAATGGTTTGTTAAAACCCACATCGCTTATCAAACCAGTTTTAGTAGGCCCAACACCAGGAGTGGCCGGGCTCCTTTGACGATCAAAGATTTGTAGGAACAATAAAACACCCACACGTGGCAATGTGGGGTGTTGGGCATCAAGTTTGAGCCTTTGAAACTAGGGTGCACCACTTTAAACGATTTTGTTATAAAGAGATTCATTGGTTTGGATGCAATTTTGGGCGCATTCTAATGGCATGCAATCGATGCGGGTGTTTTCGTATAGGACCAAAACGCGGCAGAAGCGGAGCGCGCTGACTCTAGTTTCAAAGCCCAAGCATTCGATTGCGGCTGGGCTGAAAAGCAGCAGCTTTGGTCGCGTCTATTGGCTGTTACGGCCGTACACGACCAAAAACAGGAAAGATATTCCCAATTATTAAAACCCAATCAGTTGAGGCCTCCCTGAGAACAGCAAGCTGCTAACAAAATCGTGTGCTGCCAAATCCTTTCCGACCATTCTAACCCACTTTAAGTTTCCCCATTTTCTCTCCCAACTCTTGCACGACAACGCCCGTCGGCCAAACCAACGCAAACGCCAACGCTTGCACAATGCCCACCCCGAACGACACAACGACCGAACAAACCCACTTTGTCGGGTGGGTCGCGCCCCCGCGACAGCGTGGCACAATCAACATCATCTGGAGCTGTCTTTCGGTGCTCCTCGTCTGTTCGTATAAGTGCATCCACCTTAACATCCCGCAGGAGCACGAGGTTTGCGCAGGCTGGCGTAAATGGAAAGGAATTCCGTACTGGCCCGAGCGCCTCCTCCTCCGCAAAATACTCCGGAAAGTCTTCTGGATGGTGGTCATCATCTTCGCCCCGGAGGTGGGCGTGATGATGGCGATCTCGCAGTACCTCGAGGCCAAAACCGCCCTCCAAAAGGCCCGGCATGGGGTGCTGGAGAGGAACGGCGGGCTGCTATCGCTCGAGAGTGAGACGGCGTTGACAGACCGGGATATGGATTTCCAAGAAGTCCCAAAAGGCCTGTCTCTAAGCCACGGATTTTATGCAACCATGGGTGGTTTCGTTTTAGTCGATGTCCAAATCGACGCCGACGGGAGCCGGCGCACTAGAAGAAAGCGGGCAACACTTGTTGAATATGGTATGTCATATATAATCCTTGATATGTCTTTCTGGCTAGTATGAGAAATGATAACCCGGGTTTATCACCGGGGTTGGCAAAAGGTGATTGGCTCGGCGTCGATATCGGCCTGCTGATGACCCAGTTGCTGAGCTATCCACAGTCGAGTTTCTCCGCGCACGCCACCGGGAAGGATCGTCCGTTAAGAAAGACCCGTTCTGGAAGACGGAGTCAGAGATGGAGCTCCTCAGCAGGTCAAACATGTTCACGAAGATCTCCGCCATCGGCCAGTCGACATACCTTGTGGCACAGTGCATAGGCCGGGCCTTTGTGGGGCTTCCGATCTCGCTGCTTGGGCTCTCCACCGCCGCATATGTGCTTTGCGCTGCAGCTATGTACGGGTTCTGGTGGTCGAAGCCCTACGACGCTGAGCAAGTCACTATCCTCTTCCGAGAGGGGTGGGTCGAAGATTGTACTGCTGAACCCCCTCGGACTAGCTGTTTCCGGAGGATCTTCACTGCAGTGAGAAAGCTCCTTGGGTTTAAATCTAATGACTGGTGTCCAGAGTCGACACCTATGGGGAGAGAAAGTGATCTGCCCGCTTCGGAGACGCTTAGACTTTTGTTTTGTCTCCTGAATCCCAAGACAGTCCGAAAGGAGCTAGCGCCGGCAGCCTTCCTGGCGGTCGCGGTGACATTCGGGGCGATCCACCTAGCAGCCTGGAGATGGGAATTTCCCTCTGCAACTGTGCAATGGCTGTGGAGAGCGTCGGCTATCGTCTCCACAGCGGCACCTTTGCTGGGCCAGTTTGTGTGGTATTTCTGTATGGTTGCCCCGGACCCCATCACGGCTTTTTGTTGTGCCGTGCCCTTGTGGATAGTTAGTTATCTCATTTCCCGGCTTGGCATTATGGTTCTCATTCTGTACTCCTTGCCGTCGATGCCCGCAAGGGTGTACGAAACTGTCGGCTGGGCAGACTACTTCCCTTTTCTGTCATAGGCTGGGATTTCGACACTTGCTTGGGGCTACTTTGTTTTGGTATTAGACCTGCTAGATAGTAGGGTCGTTTCTTCGTAGAGAAATTAGATATTTAGTGGAGTAATGCGCTCCGACCAGCGCTAAACTAGAGAGACTAATACCGGCAACTGCTGGGGGTGGGGAAAGTGGAACAGACTTTTGTCGCGTGACTGTACAACTAGTGCTCTCGCGGCACCTGTGTTGTAATCCTACTCAATTTAACCGCATTTGCCAGAAGTGGTAGATCGCTGCGCCGCATCGCGCGCCGGAATGTAAAGACCAGCTGGAAACGTAACAGCGTGTTCTAAAAAGCTGTAAATGCACCTTCCTTGCCTGCCAGAGCGGCAACACTCTACTTCTATCGTTGTGACTTTATAAGCAAGTTGGCGTCATATCGTCCCGCGTATACCCGCAACCTGCCCAACCTTGGCACTAGCTCAGGGAATATCCCGGCGCCGGCCGGTGCTCCAAATGGTCCGATGGTGGCGCTGCTGGCCAGTCAACAGGGAGACCCACTTTCTGCTTGTCTTCATAGTCGTGCTTAGGAGTCTTATAGAGGGCCAGGTTTTGGTAGCTGCCGTCGATATCCTTAAAGCCAAGGTTTAGGGCACTCGGCCGTCCAGGTCTGGTCTCCAGGATGGTGCGCCTATTAAAGAGCGTAGCGCGACTATAACAGGAAACACAACAAAACGGTAGCTTGCCCCTCAAATTCCCTTCTCCAAAGGGTTTTCCAAGCTCGCTCTTATCAACAAAGTTCCGTCGCTTTTATCGTCTCAGCTGAAGTGCTAAAATACGTTGGGGTCAACGCTCTACAGCGTCCAAACACTGCTGCCTGTGCGGTGGCGGCCATGCTAAAGAGGTCCGACCTTTATCAAAAAGGCCTGGGCCCTCCTGCCCCATGGGGGTGTTACGAATAACTGTTGCGGCTAGATTGATGGAGGCACAATGGCCTTGCATTGGCGCTATGAACGAAGGTTCTACATTGAAGAGAGGGGAAAGGGAAAAGGCGCTGGTCGCGCCGACGTGACACGCGCCTGAAGTTGTCGTGAGCCCCCTCTATGTGGCTTGCGCCTGCCCCAAAGTTGTGGCGGTACCACTGGACATCTGGCTCATGGCGGAGCCGTCACAAGTACATAAAATTCTGCCGGCACAATGTTGTTGTCTTGCATATATTGTCCCTGTATTTACACATTCAAGTCGTCTGCGCTGTAATGGAGACGTCTCCTCAGAATCCGCTTTTCTCTCCCGATCCATGCGTTGCCCTTGAAATCCTAGTCAGTACCAAGCACTCGCCACAACAAGGATTTATCGACATGTGCCATCCGATTCGGCAGGCCCTCTCTAGCCTGCTCCGACAGCGTCCGGGAGCCGCGCACCGAGCAGACTCACGCGGGCACGCCGGCCGGCATGGGGGTCAGGGGCTCGGCACCCGGGAGCTTGGGGGCGGGAGACGAGGCAGGAGCAGGCGGCGCGGCGGGCGCGGGGGCAGGCGCAGGAGTGGCAGGCTTCGGGCCGGCAGCTGGCGGGGCCGAGAACGCCGTGATGGCATCGTCGACGGCCTTGTTGAGGCTGTCGGTGGTGCCGCCGGCCACGCTCTTGGCGATTTCCGGCAATTTGGAGAACATGTCGTCGGCGAGCCCGCTCGCCGCGACCTTTTGCTGCTTGAGCGCGTCGACCACGACCGGCGACACGCCGAGCTGGTCGAAAACGGGCTTCTTGGCAGTCAGGTCGCCCAGCGTCTTCTGCACCTGCGTCACCAGGTCATTGGCGGGCTGCATCAGGCCGAGGGCCTCGACGAGCCCCAGGTTCTTGGAGCCCTTGATGGTGGTGGAGGCGTCGTTGAGCGACTTCTGCGCGCTCTCGACCGAGTTGAGCAGGGGCATGGCCGAGCTGGGGTCCGGGGTAAGGCCCTGGATTGACGTATCGAGGCTTTTGAGCGAGTCTATGATTTTGCTAAGCGCACCGGTAATCACGCTGGCTTGGCGGGGCTCCAAAAGAGCCGGGGCTGCCGTGGCAGCCTGGAAACAGAGGAGGATGGCAGGGATGGCGCGTGAGATATGCATTGTGGCTTGGCTGGTGAGGAGCTCGAGATTTCGTCGACTCTAGGAGTAGGGCCAGAAGAATTTGAAGTGCAGACTCGTTGATACGCAGCCAAGGAAGGGCGGGAAGCAGGTGCAACTTTGATCTCCAGGGTCCTGCGGGAGATTTCAAGACCCTAAATATGAAATCGTGGAAGAGGGCTCTCTCGGGTTCGTGACCCGACTCGAAGCAAGCTAGCGAGTGCCCAGGGCATTTGAGTCCGTTGGAATGGGTGATCTGAAGCTGCCAATGCAGGGAAACCTGACGGGAAGCGGCAGCAAGGGAGCGTTTAGCTGCAAAAGGACTGCTTAAAGTTATGTTCAGGAGTGACTTGGGCTGAAGAAGATCGGCTGCACCTATATTTGGGTGTGGTATGACACTCTTGAGGTGGGACTAACTAATAACGACATCAGTTGGGTTTTGCAAAAGACACCATGTCGGTCGCCGGTTCCGGCCATTGTGACTGCATCACGATACGGTTTCCCAAAAAAAAAAAAAAAAAAAAAAAAAAAACATATGCACAGAGAAGAGCTGTCCGGGAGGAGCTTGGACCTCGATGCCTTGTGTCAGTGCTGGGTGTCAGATCGTGGGGGAGGCTAGGCAGTCTATGCTAGAAGCCGAAGGCTGCCAGACCACATGCTCCGTTCCTGAAACCAGCTAGAGCCTTTGGGGCGCCGTCTGTGGGATTAAGGTTCTGACAGCTATCAGGCAAAACCCACAGCCCAACACTCGAGTCACCCGCACGGGCCTTGGTTGCACGATGCGCGGCAGCAACAATGGCGAGCCCCAGAAAACAAATTTTTTTGACAGCGCACGAGTTATGTGCCTTTTTGAAACCGCATGGTCATCTCCATCGCAACCTAGAGTTAAACATGATTTGCCTTCCGTCGTCCGCAACTTGAACCCTGCCTTCGGTGGACCCTTCGCATAGCTTGCCTGCTGCGGAACTAACCGGCCGAGAACGAAGACATGTTCCCCGACGGCGTCCGTCGCCTTGTTCCGCCTCAAACGCATCCATCTCACTCCCTATGGTACCATATTTTCACAAGAGGGGAGGTGTATGTCTGGCTTCCTCAGAATATTGTTCGGCTGCGCACAAAGAAATCTCTAGGGGCATCTTCCTGTCTTCGGCATCTGCCGCGCTCTGAAACTAAATATGCTATGCCTTTCAGAAACTTCCATGTAATTACTGCTAATTTCGTAACATCCCACTTCCCATGGTTCGATTGCCCTGCGTCCATTCTTTGAATTTGAAACAGCCTTCATCCTTGTTCCTTCACAGAGTTTTCACGAGATCCTAGATAGAGACTTCCGTAAACAATCATCCGGTACCGGGTCCGCCATGATGGAGAACTTGAGGCAGAATAGAGGTCTACAAGGCTATTCTCATCGACCACAATCTGGCCTTCGTAGGTCCAGCGCCTGTCCATGCACCACCCCGCCACGTCGTGGGCCTAGTCCTGGTCTCCAAGATCCCATGCGGTGGCACAGCGACACCTTTAGTGAGGTGAGTGAGGTCTCGTCGGATATTGCGTTACCTGTCTCTTCTTCCATTCGGAAGCCGGGCGGTCCCCAGCGCGCCTTCCGACAGATTTGCATGGCTTGGGCGGAAGCGCCTTGTGTTTGAGCCAAGAACTAGTCGAATGATTGAAAAAGAAAGCAATGACCCAAACCCCCACAGGTGCAAAAACCTGGCGACCCTATCGGCCGGCGCGATTAAATTGGCTGTGGTCCCGGACCTCGAAATGCACATCCCCGAGGGCGGTCATTGAACCCCTAATTATACGGGTTCCCGACCAGGTGGCAGAGCACATATGAAACTTTTTGGAAAAAGCGATTCATTCAACCTTTTCCGAAATGAGGCGAGGTGGCATCAAAGTGACAAACAGATCGATCGGCCGGCCGAAGTCTTTGGGTCTGCAGTCGCCCGCGCGGATCCGGGAGATGAGCCGCTCGAGACCAGGCGTTTTGGCCATCTGTATGGATTGGGCGCTGTGGTCTTAATCCAAGGATTGGTCCGGCTTTCGAGTGGTGCTGTGTCTGTGGGTTCTATTGGATGGCCCGGAAGTCGTGGAAAGTTTGGAATGCCGAAATTGAACTTGTCGTAGCCTTTCTCCAGGACGGGAACTTCAGGTAATTGCGCTCTCTCACGAAATCGTCTTTTTGTCTTCTTCGGCCATGTCTCACGCTTTCTCTTTCGACTCTGGGTGTTAGCACTGATCGAGCTAGCGGCGCACGACTGCGGAGTTCCGCCTTCTCGATCCGGCATGGGAAAATCCTCTAACCATATTGCGGATTAACACCAGGAATAGCAATTCCTTCGTCCAGCAGAACTGGATTGGTCACAGGGGTCCGAAGGTCGCGGAGACGAGCCTTCTAATGATCAAGCAGCGGCTGGGGCCTGCAATAGAGCATTTGCGATGGCAAGCGATGTGATAGAATAAACTTGAGATGTTTGGCAGTCTGGTAGGAGCAAAAGATGGACTGGCGCTTGACGCCTGGGTTGAGGATCTCAACTCCATGTGCCGAAGCGCTCTCAGGACTGGAGGCTTGGTGGACACGAGACTGCCAAGATCTATGGGAAGCATACCGGGTCGCCCACCGGGCGACTGGCCCACGGACCGGCCTGCCCGAGAGGAAAAAGAGTACACCACAAGTCGTAAAAACCCCCCAAATTCTATAACTAATTCGCCGATGTCTCCCCGAAGCGGCCCACCAGGCTTTGGGCAAGGTTAAGCCCCCGTGCAGGGTTCCCCGCGTTATGCAAGATTGTAGGCGCCCGCGAAGGTCCGGGTTCGAACCAGTGCACCCACGCAGTGCTCAAAGAATGCGAAGGAATGCGCCAGAGTAACCATTCGATTACATAACCAAAAGATCTAGCAGTTAGAGCACTGCGTGCTCGAACCCTCTGGCACCACTGTATATCAAGCCTACGGCGCTCTCCAGGCTGCCCCGTGATAAGCAGGGGTGAATAGCAGTCCACAGAGTATTTGCTCCCAACTACCCCATTTCGACTTGTTTTAATCTCGTTTTCATTCACTTTTAAAAAGCTTTCAACGAAATGCGAACCATTACCAGCTCTTTGGCACTAGCTACTCTCTAGGGTGCCACCCAGGGCCGAACCGCCATGAATCAAGATTTTGCATCTCCGCCGAACGAGTTCTTGATGCGTGCGAACAGTGGCGGCCGATGGAATGGGGCCCCGACCCATAGGGTTACAATCAATAGATCGATGATGAAGAGGGGATCAGGCTTGCAACAGCGGGGACAGATGGCACGTGGAAGGAAAATGAGGGGATATTGAGCTGGGAATGCTGGAATGTACCGTTATCCCCTCAAATGCCGTTAAACGGCCCTTTTCCCGAAGACCCCACTTAGACGTATGGGTACCCAAATCTCGATCCTGTCCTAGCAAATAGACGCCATAGCCAATTATGGAGGGAGCGTGATGGAGGCAGGTATATAACCGTGATCTGGTCCAGCAAGACCGAGCGTGGCTCTGGCTTTCCGCCGCACTCGCTCCCGTATTCAGGTAACACAGAAGTTTCGGTTCGAACTGAAGAGTATCTTCCCCACCATGGTACGCTATTTGGTTTTGGGCTGGGCCACTGCCGCTCTCACACAGCAGGTCTACGTCCCGGCCGAGGGCCCCATCGCCCGGCCTGCTTGTTCCTCGGGTTGCTCGTACTCGACGGCGAGCCCGACCTACTCCTTCACCCCCTTCTCTTTCACCCAGACCGAGACGGTGCGGACCGCCACGGCTGTGACTCCAGGGCCGAGGACCACGTATGCACTGCCATACGCGTCCTTGAGCCACCTTGTGCCGGATCTGCGAACCACGACCTGGGGCAACTGGTATCCCAATGCAACGGCTACGGCGATGGACACGGCCGACCCCTACGGGCGGGCCGCCTGGTCTGCTCTCTGGGAGCGGGCGTCCTTGAACGACTTAACGTCCCGGGGGATGTACTCGACGACGGTGTCGCCCACGCCCGTGCCGAGCAGCGAGCTGGTGCTCCCGCCGCCCGGCTATTTCCAGCCGGACGACAGCTACTACTTCCCCGCCGGCTTCGAGTTTGGCGTGGCGGGCTCGGCCTCTCAGATCGAGGGCGCCATCGCCGACGAGGGTCGCGCCCCGACCCTGCTTGATGCGCTCGCGGCCGGCCTTCCCAACCCGCCGCCCAACTTCCACACCAACTACGTCACCAACGAAAACTACTACCTGTACAAGCAGGACATTGAGCGCCTGGCGGCCATGGGCGTCAAGTACTACGCCTTCTCGGTCCCCTGGACTCGCATCCTGCCTTTCGCCCTCGAGGGCTCGCCCGTCAACAAGATGGGCCTGGACCACTACGACGACCTGATCAACTTCGCCATCGAGAAAGGCCTGGAGCCGCACCTGACACTGCTTCACTTCGACACGCCGCTGCAGTTCTACCCCAACGTGTCAAACCGACACGCCCCGCTTATCGGCAACCTGGACGGCGCGTATGGCCACCCGGCGTTCCAGGACGCCTTCGTCCACTACGGCAAGGTGGTCATGACGCACTTTGCGGACCGGGTGCCGGTGTGGTTCACGTTCAACGAGCCGCTGCTGTTTTGCGACGACGGCAAGTCAGTAGACACGGTCGTCAAGGCGCACGCGCGGCTGTACCACTTCTACCACGACGAGATCCGGGGCCGGGGACGGGTGTCCATCAAGTTCAACGACAACTTCGGGGTGCCGCGCGACCCGGCGAACGCTGGGGACGTCGCTGCGGCGCACCACTTCAACGAGTTCCAGCTGGCGACGTTTGCGAACCCGCTCTTCTTGGGCCTCGACTACCCGGAGGCCTTCAAGATGACCATCCCGAACTACGTGCCGCTGACTGCCGAGGACCTGGTCTACGTCAACGGCACGGCCGACTTCCTGGGCATTGACCCATACACAGCGACGGTGGTGTCGCCGCCCGAGGAGGGCATCGCAGCGTGCGCGGCCAACACGTCGAACCGGCTGTTCCCGTACTGTGTGAAGCAGGGCAGCATGACGACGACGGGATGGAACATCGGCTACCGGTCGCAGTCCTACGTGTACATGACGCCGACGTACCTGCGCACGTTCCTCAACTACCTGTGGAACACGTTCCGGGCACCCGTGGTCATCGCCGAGTTCGGGTTCCCCGTCTTCGGCGAGGCTGACAAGGCCGAGCTGTCGGACAGGCTGTTCGACCAGCCGCGCAGCGACTACTACAGGAGCTTCCTGGGCGAGGTGCTCAAGGCCATCTGGGAGGACGGCGTCCGCGTCGACGGCGCCTTCGCCTGGAGCTTCGCCGACAACTGGGAGTTTGGCGACTACGCCCAGCGCTTCGGCCTCCAGACCGTCGACCGGAAAACCATGGAGCGCCGCTACAAAAAGAGCTTCTTCGACGTCGTCGACTTTGTGGCAGCGCGGACGCAGGGCAAGGGCAAACAAGTGATGCCCGGGGCTGGGAACCAGAATCCCACCCCACTTGCGTCAGGGCCCGGGAGGAATAGGGAAGGGGCAACCACAGGACCCAACTCATCCTGGGTACGGTGTGGATGAACCATCAGCTTTGGGTGTTTTTGTACCATTCCGAGGATCCGGGACCCTCTGCCCCGGCTAAACATGAGGTTGGCGCTGCCCAAGATGATAGAACAGACGTATCCGTTTGACACACCAGTGGCCTGAAGGACGCCCGTGCCATAGCAGAACAAATAGTTGACACCGGTCAACTGCTGTCCAGCTTGAAGGATGGTGCCGATCAGGAGACGATGGGCCATCCGGGGGGCGGTGAAGACGTGCCACTTGGGGCTGGTATGGTCCTGGTCCTGGGTTTTCTTAACCCGGAAAGCCTTGATCGGCGACGAAGACGCTGAGGATGTCGACGCCATTGAGCCTGGCGAGGGTCATCCGAGCTTCTTCCTCACGTCCTTTGCTGAGTGCATATTGAGGTGACTCCGGAAGGGAGAGGCTGCCGAGCAAGAGAGACGCGGCGATTAAAATCTTAAGGCCGACGGGGAGTCTTCAGGATGTGGAGCCGATCATCGTCGAAGTGCCGAAAGTGACGAGCTGAGCAAACAAGATGCCGATGACGACCATTAGCTGAAACGGACGAGACCGAAGTGTTAAGCCAGACGGCCGGCAGCGAGGCAGCCAATCAGGCAGCCCAGGGGGAAAAGCGCGGCCAGGCTGTACTGTCCGATGCAAGTGTATGCTATCAGGTGCTGGCAAACGCCGCGATCATTGCGGGCATCCCCATCCCGGCTTAGGGGGATACGGCGCCGTTGCGGGGGCTGGCACCGGCTCGAGGAGCATATGTGCCGTTGCCGAGGCTCAAGATTCACTGCCTGGGACGGAGGGTCAAAAGATTGATGCACGACATTACATAAGAAAGAGTACTGGAGAAAAAAAGGATACAGGTTAAAAGTACTGTGTGTGCCATCGGCTATGGCGTAAACGACATAGGCAGCATGGTAAGAAACAACAGGAGACGGAAAAAAAAAAACTTAAAAAAAAAAACTTGGGGCAATGGGGGTGCCAATCATGGTCGCAATCTGCATCAAGTCGGCGCCCGGTTCTGACAGGCCGGTGCTGCCTGGCCTGCATCTGGGAATGGGCGAGGGGACGCAGCCATTGGTCACATGGTGCAGCTAAGGATGCAGGTTGATACGGGTACATTGATGTATGATATGTCGTGATTCGCAGGGTTGAGGGCCTTTGACAGCAGAGCAATGGACTGAGGTGGTGCCCAAATTGTCGCTAGCGCAGGACGAGAAAGAAACACACCGACCCTTTCCCGCCGCCCGCTCTGATTCCGTCTTGCGCGGCGGCTTCCTAGGGTACGGCAGCCGGAAGGCCACGGCGAGGAAATAAGCAAGCGGGCAAGCACCTGTAGCATGGCAGCGGACGTGCTGCGAAACGGCAGCAACGGTTTGCGGGATTATGCTGTGCCGCCCTCGGACACACCAGACATTTGGCCGCCTGACCTCGAGCTGTCTCCGAGCATGCATGCACGATGAGGAGTCATAGAGGGGCGCTGCCAGCCAGGAGGGGCGAGGGAGAGGAGAGGTCTGGCGGCGCCCACGGTCCATGGTTGGATCCAGGCTGCCAGCCCGCCATCTGCCGGATGATTTGAGCTGGCGCGATTGACAGTAGATGAGCGGACAGCGCGAGTCGACCGAGGGCTGCCTGGGCATTTTGCAGGTAGGCTGCGATGGGCCCCGTTGGCCGTCTGCCCAATCCAGTGTCGCGATTAGTGCTGCGATATCTCAGCACGAAACGCTGAAGACGCGGGACACGGAGCACGGAGAAGACTCGATGAGAAAACACCGAGGAGAGCACAGCCTGAGAGACTGACCAGCTAGGCCGCCCACCCTCCGGGACCACACAAGTCATAAGACCCCGCGACCACACCCATCATTCCGCGACCGATCCAAATTGCTCTCCTCTTCAATTGTTACACAGCTATTTTCTCGCGCGCGGCGTTGCCTGTCAACCATCTCTCCTCTATTTTCCCGGCCTTCGACCCGATCGTGTGGGATCGCTTGGCTGCTTGCGCCGCCAACGCCTGTGTCCTTGCATCGCCGTTCGCTCTCCCTCTCTCTCTCTGGTGCGCTCACACACCTGTAGCCTGCCGCTGACTGGCTGGCTTGCCCTCCATACCAAACTCAACAAGGGAGCAGGGCGCTCGATCCCTTGCGCCAACACGTCTGCACGAGTGGGCGTGCATCCTCACCCTCAGCAGCTCTTGTTAGGCTCGTCGCTCGTGCTAGGCGCATTCGATGCGCCACTTCTGACCATACAAAGCGACATCCGATCACGTGTCTCTTTTTGAAAATACACCCGCCTCCCCTGCGAAAACGCCGCCGGTCCCAGCAATGCCAGTTCTTCTCCCAGAACGTGGGATCGTGCCGTCGCTGCTGCATTTCCTGTCGCGGCAGGCACCGGCGCAGAAAGATGGAGAGGAGAGGCCACTGCGCGCCGCGCGCGATCCGAAATTCGCACGGAATGATAACCCGAGGCCGCGCCGAGAGCGACAAACACTGGGCGCGGCATCGTCGCCGGAAAAGTTGCCGCCGCGAGCCGACGACGTCGGACCGCGACAGGGCGGCGGTGGTAGCACGCGTGTTGCCGTGACCCAGACAATCTCGCGCCCGACCACGACATTCACGACCGTCGTCGTCTTCGGCGCCGGCGCCAGCGCGGCCCCGGCCCCCGCGCCGGATCCCACCCCGACTGCCGCAGCCTCCGTCGCGGGGGACCCGAGCGCGGCCCCGACGACCACCATCCCCTTCGCCTTCGGCGCCCTCGTGGCGCCGATCCCCAGCACCGCGACGGCGGCAGCGATAGCAGCCGCAGCGGAGGCGACGCAGTCCGCGCAGGCCGTGGGGCCGACGCTGCCGGGCCCGACGCCGAGCGTCTCTGGCGGCGAGAACTACATCGGCGCCATCGTCGGCTCCGTCGCCGCCTTCCTCTTCATCGTCATGCTGCTGTGGTGCTGCCTGCTCCGCCCCCGGCGCCGCCGCGCGGGCCGCGGCGTGCGCGAGGTCGAGGTCATCTATCAGACCGAGAGCCACACCAGCAGCGAGCACCACACCAGGCGCGAGCGCACCCGTGGGAACCGCGGGGGCGGCGGGTCCGGCGGCGGTGGCGCTGCCGGCTACGGCTGGCCGGGCTTCTTCACGCAGGCGCGCACGGCCAGGGCGCCCGTGCTCAACCAGCCGCCGCCCAGGGTGCCGCCGACGAGGTACGCGGGCTACACTACGACAGAGGTGCCACAGATGCCCGGTGTTAGGAGATTCCCGTGACATCGCTAGGGGTTGGGACTGAAGCGACGGCGTTCTGCGTTTTCTTCGCACTTTGTTTTCCTTGGTACTCAAGCGCTTTAACCCTTTTTATTGTAATCCGGAATGGTTTAGCGGCCTTCTCGCTTGGATTTAGCAATGGTGGCGCAGGCTCTGCCATGCGCTCTGGTACTTCCTTTGTTTGGGACGCTCCTCCGCCCAATGTCGGGCTGGCGGCCTCCCATGGATACTTAGCCTCTGTCCCAAGGTTTCGTGAAACCCCCTCTCCAAACCCGGGTTTCCCGGCTCTCCGCCCGAATCACCTAGGAAGCATCGCTTTCAAGGAAGGGCAAAGGGTTGTAGGTGGGACCATCCACATCGAACCTGACCTTGCTCTCGGCGAAACTGGCGTCGCCCGTGGTGAAGCCCAAGATGGCGCAGTGGACAAGCCGGCTATCAACGAAAAAACCTGTCGAGCTTTCCGCTCAGGTCGTATTTCGGCTCGTCGTCCTCCTCGTCTTCTTCGTCGCCGTAGTCGTCCTCGTCATCTACCGTGTCGGCGTGGACGGGCAAAAAGAGAGTGCGGATCCGAAGCGTCGTCCTTTGTCACAAGCAGGGACGCGATATCGACAAACCGCACGTCCTCCCCGTCCTCATCCTCGTCGTCGTACTTAGCCAGCGCGGCGTGCGCGGCGATAGCCTCCGTCACAGAGGTGACCCGGCACCTGTCGTCGTCGTCGGCGCCCCCCCCAGCGCCCCCCGGCGCCCTCGAGAGGCGGAGGCCCGGTTGGGGTTCGTCGCGACGGCTCTTGCGCCGCCAGGGCGCCTCGGTCTCGGTCGCGATGGCCTCGACGCGCGCCGCCGTCATGCCCGGCACCAGCGTGTAGATGGTGAGTGTGGCGAAGGTGGTGTTGGCGTTGGGGAACTGCTGGATCAGCTCCGGCGCGCCGGCGGGTGGGAGCGCGAGGCTGTCGGGCTGCTGCTGCTGCTGCTGAGAGACGAGGATGAGGAGGTGGCCGTGGCCGGTGCCGGTAGGTTCTGCTGCTCCGCGGCTTGTCCTCGCCGTGCGATCCCTTGGCTGACCGGGGACGTTTGTTCCGGTATCTACTAGGCTAGGTGCCCTCGTGTAGAGGTGCGTGGCGGGGAGACGAAGACAGCAGGAGGCGCGCCCGCCTGGGGGGCAGACGGGTTTTGAGGAAAATCCAATAACCAGAGATTGTGGGGTCCAAAACGTTATGGGATCGGGGCGTGCAGGGGTTTGGAGGCCGGGTTGGCCAGCTGGCAGGCTGAGCGCAGGTGGGATGCACTTTTGTGCGACGTTACGGCCCCGGATGTTTAGCACCTGTTGGTCCCGTGCTGGCGTGACGGCGTTCCGAGCTTCAGGACGGGCTGCTTTATCTTTCACGGCCAACAGGCTGCGTTGCACGTGCCGTTCCCTCCCTACGGTCCCCTTACCCTTCCAAGCTTTATCCCCAAAACCACGGGCCCGGATTCTGTTATTCCTAATGGTGGCATATAATTATATGAGGTCCATGCATATCAGTGATGATGCCCCTATCTTTGAGGCCCTTTGGGGTTGCACAAGCTGAAGCTCGGGCAGGGCGTTTTTGAGCTCGGCTGGCTAAACAATCACAAGTGAGTTGCAGGCACTCAGCGAGCACGACTTCGATATTTGATGACTCGAAGCAACTTCCTCCCAATAATCTCATAAGGGCACGTTAGCCACAGCCTCTCACACATGCGCAATGATCCCAGGTACACGTGCTGTCGGCGTATGACTGGGCCGACGAAAAGATTATTCGGAAGCTGTAGATAGTATTGGTTTAAAATCTGCTTATCAAGGATATCAGGGGTTTTGAGGCGTGTTCGTTACAGATGTCGGATCTCAAACTTGTTTTCAAAAGCTGGGATCTGACAGATAATCGGAGTGATGTTGATTAGCAGTCTTCCTGGGATCAATATGCAAGTTTTAAACAGGCAAGCCAAAGTTTATTAAAAAAGCGTTAGCCTCCATCCTAGGACTAGCTCCACCTTGCAACAAAGTCAGACTTCGGATCAGGCAGAACGTATTCAAAAGGTCGCCGCCAACGCAACAGCATCACGCTTGCTCGAGAAGCCAGGCAATACCCGCCATTGTAGCCTCCTCAACTGTCGGGTCCTTGCTAAGAGACTCGAAGGGCAGGGCGCACCACCCAGTGTGGCCATCCTCTTCGAACACATCCAGCCGAGTACTAACGCCACGCGCGGAAAGCGCCTCGTGCAAGACCACGCCGTCGTCTCGGAGACAATCCAGTTTTCCCACCTGGATGTAGTGCGGGACCCCAATCGGTGCCGGACCGCCTCTCGGGGTGCTCTCAGACTTGAGCCATCCGCTAAACGGCGAGGTCCACGGCGAGCAGAAGTCCGGGTTCATGACACGCCAGATCAGTTCGACGCCCTCGCTGTCCAGCCCCGGCGCGTTCTTGTTCTCAACCCGGGACTTCCAGAAGCTCTTGTACTCGGCCGGGACGATCTCCTCGGTCAGCAGCTGGGGGCAGTTGGCGAAGACGCCCGTGATCGGGCGCGCCAGGCTGTTTTTGAAGCCGCCACTTTGGGCGAGCAGTTCGTGGCTTGCGGGCAGGAGCGAGACGCCAGCGCAAATGGTGGCGAGGCTGGCCCCCGCGCTGAAGCCTCCTACGACGAATCCGTCGTCGAGGTTCGCGCCCAGCTCGCGCTCCGCGTTCTCGGCCAGGTAGGTGAGGATGTCCCAGGCGCTGCGCGACGGGCCCGGCCACGCGTCCTCGGGGACGAGGCGGTAGGTGGGCGCGACCACGACGGCGCCCAGCCGCCCAGCCAGCTCGCGGCCTGGCCGGGTCATCATGCCGGGCGTGCCGAGGGCGAAGCCGCCGCCGTGGAAGAGGACGATGAGGGGCCGGCGCGGCGTCGGGTTGCCGTGGTCGGGCAGGTCGTCGGCGGTGCAAATGTTGGCAGCGTGGTCGCTGAGGGAGGTGGGTTTCGGCCGAATCACCAAGGTCTTCGACTCGAACCCATCGTCGGTGAGGATCGTCATCCAGTATTCTTGAATCTTGTCTGGCGCTGGGCCCAGAGCGGCGATGGCAGTATTTTGCCAGGCCACCATAGTAGCTCTTTTTCCCTCGAGGCCATCCGTATCGCTGACATTGGGGCCGTTGGACGTCTTTGTCATCGCCTCCATTGTGGTGCGGTTCTTTGTGCTCCGGGGGGCGATCCGGTGCGATATGTGTATGGTAGATAAGTAGAGCTAGAGGCACAGGCGAGTAGAAGACAAGGAGGAAGTAGGCTTGGGATGACTGGTGAGGATGTCGGAGGCGGATGCCGAGGAGGCGTCCAGGTTGCGGATAGAGTAGAGACGAAAGGCGACCAGAAGGCTTCTTATATAGATCGACGCTCTTGGCATTCAACATCGTGGCAGAGACATGAGAGGCGGGTCAGTCGCGGTCGAAGTGGCTTCAGGCTTGTCTTCTTGCGCTGACTACTGCCCTGGGAGAGGCTTCTGCCGTTTTTCCTCTCCATGCGGATCGACTACCGCCTCGCTAGCCCCACCAAGACATTGAGAGAGACGCAGCCTTGGCGCCTTCCTGCGATGGATGTGGGTCAGAAACCGCAGCCTTGAACCCCTGGTTGGTCCGCAATCCGAATACGGAAGCCCGAACGCGATTACGGGTCCGATGCGGGCAAGGAGACGACACAGGAACGAGTCTATGCGAGAGCATCACCTGGAGGCTATCCAGCTACTTCATTCAGCCCCTTCTTCACGGAGCTTGCGTTGCCACGTCAGCAGAAAGCCCACGAGGCCCCGGGTTAACCCCTCACGCCAGCATGGGCCAGATCCCGCGCCCATCCCGTCGTACTTAGAAGCGGGAACGCTCTATCTACATACCTCCGGGGCACAAGCCAAACAGGCAGCGCAGCAGTAGGTCTATTCGTCCTCGCCCCAGATACCCAGACTGGGCCTTACTTCCAGGGGCAGAAAGATGAAGGCTGCCAGCCTAGTCAGTGTCCCCCGGTTCTGGCTTACTTGCTCGTTTCCTCGCCATGCCCTGTGTCTAGGCTGAAGGGGATGCAGGTCCAGCTTCTCGAAGTTCTCGTAGCCCTTGGTCTGATCTCTGTATAGGTAGTCCGACTCTCTCCGACGCTGGCCAACCACCCGATGGTCCCCTCGTTGCTAGCCAATCCCGAGTCTCCTCCAGAGGTGTCGCCACCACCTGGGTGCCCCCAGTGTGGGTCTGCCAGCGTAGTCTGATTCTGGGCAGAGCCTCAATGGCTCAACGACCTGACTATGACGTGGATGCTCACCAATAGCCAGGAACCGCACACGCCCTCGAGAAAGAAGCAGACCAATCCCAGAGCAGGAAGCCCTTTGCCCTAGCCCTAGCCCTTTCTTTGGGCCGATCCGAGCTTTTTTTTTTTTTGCGTCCTTTACATAGCCTTGCTCTTTGCCTTCCCTGGATCGCCACCTCTCTTCCTGCTTCTCCCAAAACAACCACAAAAACCGCACCACCGTCAAGATGGCCGCTCCTCAACCTCACTCTGGGTGCGGGTATGCCAGCATCGCTCGCGCGGTGCATGGCTATCCCCCCCATCATCATGCTCGTCCGCTGGTGGGCAGCATCAGATCCCTTCACCCTCCACTCGCTCCATCGCTGACGACGAAGCATCATACCCTGGTGGCAGGATCCTCAGTCGAACTATCCCCACGATCTTCTATGACGGTGCCGGCTTTATCTCCCCATGCTAGGCTTCCCCTGCGGAATCACCACCGCCTACTAGGTGTGTAAATCTAAGCACCTCTCTTTGCACACTACGACATTCGATCAAGATATATCGGCGGCCGTCGCTAACAGTACCTGTGTCCCCGCAGACCCAGCAGCAGTCGATAATCGCCATTACCCTCGAGCCACTGGCGCTAGTAGGACAGGCTACCGTGCCAGCACTAGCCAGTTCCGAGCCATATCGCCGCGTCTCGAGCACCGTCTTCAATCGTTTCAAGGTCGGAGAAAGAAAGGCAAGCTTGGAACCCGCCCATTCCCGTCGTGTCGCACTTTTCTAACCAGAAAGGAAACAGAAGATTCCGGGTTCTTTATCGACAGTGATCTGCTTCCCTGTGTTGCCGTCGCCGCTGTCGCTGCCATCGCCCAGGCATTGCCCGCGCATTTCATCACGATCTGCCACCCCAGCAACCGAGCACCTGCACTCCTACCGACCACAACAGGTAAGTTTTCCCCACTGTGACACTTCTCAAATACCGCTGGGCTTTCTGCTAACACTTCCTCCTTTTTCTCAGCCGAGTGGCTCAAGCTTCGAGCTCTGGGCTCCTGGTGGCCTTTAAGTGTTTTACGCTCTGCGCAAGGGCAACGAGATCAACCGGCTGTTGACTTAAGAAGACCGCGTCGCGCAGTCTCCTCCGATAGGGCACGACGCCCCCTTGTCCTCTGTCGCAAAGGATATTTGACCTACTTGTTAGCCACCTAGTTGGTAAGTGGGGCTTCACTTTTAGCCTGTGTGGCGCAGTGGGATTTTCACACCCTCACCCGCGAGTTGGATCGGGCCCGGAGAAGAAGATGCCTAGATTGAACTATTTCGAAAGTTTGACGGGTCTGTTAGGGTAGAAATTGACCGTGTAAAGTCAGGGCGGGCGGATGGGATTGGCCTTACACGGTTAGTTGCTTTGGGCAAGCTCTGCGCTGGGCTCAGGGAAGGGGTTGGCTCCCTCGGCGAGATTGTGTGTCTCCGGACGCACATCTCGTCGAAGAGCCACCTGTCTCGGAGTTCCGGGGTGGGTTGGCCTCTTTTATGAGATTGTGCCGTCTCTTGACGCACATTTCGTCGAAGAGCCACCTGTCTCAGGGGTCTGGGGTGGGTTGGTCTCTTCGATGAGATTGTGTCTCCTGATGCGCATTTCGTCCAAGAGCCACCTGTCACGGAGCTCCGGGGCGGACTGGTTTCTTCGATGAGATTGTGTCTCCTGACGCACATTTCGTCCAAGGGCCACCTGGCTCGGAAGTTCGACAGAGAGTGGCGGCCATGGCAAAATAATAAAAGTTTAGATGGGGACCGACCCTATGGATCCGACGACGTGGCAGTACTTTGTGTCTCCCATGACATGCGTAGTGCCCTGAGAGGTAACTGGCGATGACTCCCCTACTCGTAGTTGGCCCTGGGCAAGTGGTTCCGGTATTATCGTCGCAGTCACACATGGGCTCATGCCTACATAATCAGCTAGACTAGTATCTCCAAGCAGCCTAGTATGTCTGCTTTCCTGCGCACCTGCACCTGCTTAGCCCGCGTTGTTTGCAATGCAGTGAACGCACCTCTTGCCCTGACAGCACGGGCCAGTCGCACTGACAGCTACCCACCAAGTCTCGACATTTCGAACCACCATCGTGTCGAGCGCCTCGACTTGCAGCTCACGACCAGCAGGCTCCAGGTTATCGTGTTTTAGTCTCGGTGCTGCTAGTGAATCCATAATGCGGGCCCGTCCAAGGCAAGCAAAAGTCAAAAAATGTCTAACGGCTTGAGGAGGAGAACTACGACATCCACGCAGATTTCCGAGCAAGGGGGGAAACGAGGGGGGAGGAAAAAAGACTGAAAAAAGGAATGCCCGCCCCGGGAGTCGAACCCGGGTCCCCGCGATACACCCTTTGCCGGACTTAGACAAAGGAAATAGACGTACAGTATATATATGTCCGACAAAGGAGGCGGCGTCTTAACCACTAGACCAGACGGGCTGGCTTGCTTGTTGAGTGTAATCCCTCCTTCATGGTTTATATTCCTACCGCGCGGAGACGCGTCTTCCCTTCCCTGTGCGCGGCTGTGCCGCCAGAGCCCTTCCCGCCTCGTCTTTCCCTGTTACCCAGTAGCTGTCGTGACCGACAGCTGACCCAGAGCGCGCTAGGAGGGCGACTAGGTTCCCCACACAGGCTCCCTTCATGCAGCTCCAGGCCCAACTGATACCTGGTCGGAGCGTCCCGCCTGCTGAAGCCACGCACCTGGCGCCGCCTACACCTACCCAGCTATCCCGCGGCTTTTGCTTGGTGTTTTGGCCCCAAACGCCTGCCTCAAATTTCACGCACGAACCACGCAACAGAATATTGCACCCATCACAACAGAAACCCACAGCCTTTTACACCCACCGCTTCCGTGGAATTAAGGACTTTGGCACCTGCTCCCCCTCTCTTCTACACATGTATCAAGGCAAACCTCTCTAGCATATTGTACAGAGCCTTCTATAGACGCTTCCATGACTATCCAAGACTCTAATTTTGAAACGGTGTCTTGGAGATCTATTTCCAACTAGCGTACACTGTAAAGATAGACTGGTGCCGCTCAGTATGGCCGAGCAATCGTAGCCATCAGAGCTATCTGTTGAAGTCAAAAGTAAACCAGCTCTATTATGACGCCAGTCAAGTGCTGTCTAGTTTCAAGCATCACGTCTTGATAAGCAACTCGATATTCACATCTGCACATCATAGAGGCTAAGGGAAGCCAGTTGGATCGGGTTCCAGGTCTGGGAGATAGAAAAACCAAGTGCCCTGATACCCCATTATGTCCGCGGGTGTCCCTGCCTGTCTGGGACGCCCACGGAAAGATGGCTAACAAAGATGTCTAATGGATAGCACTCGTTCAGAGCAAGATTGTTACTGCAAGCTTAGCAAAAATATCGGTTCAAGAGGACGATTGCGGGGGAAAGATTGCAGGAAGGCTTTCGAGAACTAGCTTACAAACGTAGAGAGACGGGGAGAGATTGGTCGTTTTCTTTCTTTCTTTTCGCGCGTGGTTTGCATGGGACACTTGTTGACATAGCAACCCAGAGCCTACAGGCTTTTCCTTGATCAAACCTTCCCTGAGAATCCTATCTCCGTCAACGCTTCTCAAGACCTCGACCCAAATACGTCCCCTCTCCGAACTCACGCTCCGCAACCTGGAACAGCGGCAAGCCCATCAGATATCCGTGCTCGGACGATCCCATGACCTCCCACGTGGCCCTGGCCTCCTCGTCCCCGATCTCAACCAGCGCCGTCTCCGCGCCGCCCTGGCCCGCGGCGGCCGCCTCGGCCAGTAGCTGGACCTGGCAGCAGCGCTCGAGCAGCACGAACCAAGCCACAGTAGCCTCGACGCTGGCGCCGGCGACCAGGAGCCCGTGGCTGGCCAGCAGCGCGGCCTTCTTCCCGCCGAGCACCGACGCGATCGCGCGCCCCTCGTCGGCGGCCAGCACCACGCCCGCGAAGGACGGGTGCAGGGCCAGGTCGCGCCAGAAGACGCAAAAATCCTGCGTCAGCATGCGCAGGGAGGGGCGCGCCCGGCTGCACAGGGCCCTGCCGTGCATTGTGTGCGCGTGCGCGGCGCAGTTCACGTCAGGGCGGGCGCGGTGGAGCTCGGCGTGGATCGCGTAGGCGGCTTTATTTGTGGAAAGGAGATGTGAGCTTCGTGTCAGAGGGCCGGGCTTCAGGCTTCATGCTTTCTTTGATCCTTTGTTGTCCTTTGTTCCTGGAAAAAGACATCTTCTAATTGCGTCTCGAGCCCTGCAGGACAAAGAAACCCACCATGGTTCAGCCTCCGATTCCGCCCGCCATCAACGACGCGCCCCGACTCGTCCACCAGGATCAGGTCCTCGTCCCGGATCTGGGAGAAGTGCAGCCCTAGAGACAGGCGGCGCCCACAAGGAGCGATACTTTGTCAGCGTGATGATATGTCCATCCCCCAGCTTCTAGCAAGGCAGCAGGCCATTACCGAAGGGGTTCACCCAAAAGCTGGTCGGCTCGACGGGGTCGCGCAGGGTGATATGGCCGGCGATGCCCTCAGCAAAGTCAAATTGGGCGAATATGCGGCAGGCGATGGCCAGGCGGTGCTTCAGATAGGCCCGGGCCTCGTACAGGTCGCTGAACGCAGGCGGACGAGTCACCTCCGGGTCGCTGATCTCGGCCAGGGCACTTTCGGGATCGCCGCTCTTGAACACCGGGCCATTCTTGGGAGTGGCTACAGCAGCGTAATCCGTGTTTCCGAGCGAGTGGAAAACGGCCGAGGGAGCCATGTTTGCGCGGGACACCTAGTGAATGGGCGAGATGGTCTTTGCAGGTTTGGCGGAAGAGTGCCTGGTTCAATCACAAAGCAACCGAGGGATCTGTTGCTCCCTAGGTGTAGTAGTTATGAACAATGACCACTTCGACGTATGCTTGTCACGGGCCTCAGGGGCGAGTCCGAGCTCCCCAAGGGCCAGACCAGCACGCTCGCACAAGGTTTACATTTGCGGTGGACAAGACGGCCTGGAACGTCCCACGTCACCACCTGCTCTAGAATTCGTGCGCTACCTGGGACAGATGGCCATCGCGGAGCATTTGATGGCCGTGCTCGAAAGGGGTCTTCGAGAACACTTTGGATGAGCACGTAGCGGAGTTAGGGGGTAGGTTTTCGTACCACGTATCCGGAATTTTTCCTATCTCGGATCCTCGGGATTGCATACCATCTTCGGCGTCAGTATACGATCCTTCCTCCGGGTACTACTTCCAGGTCGCTGAACGGGCGACGACTGGGTATGGGCGAAGAGGCCGACTGTGCGACCCATTGAGTGCCAGGGTTAATAATGCAACGACTTTTTTTGGGCAAGATCGGTGCACAGAAAAGTGCACGTTCAGTCGGGCATTTTCTTGCGCCCCCGTCGGATGAAAGCTGCAAGGATTTCGTGTGACGGCCAGAAGGATTCAACTGCCCCAAGCGACTGGTTGCTCCGGTAAGGCTCTGTGATACGGCGCGGGGATGGCGGCTGGTCGTGGGGTCAAGGCAGCGCTTGCTAATTTCTGCATGAGCACCACTATCACTTCTCGTCACGCCGTGCGGGGTCATCTGTGTGCAAGACGGCCTAGCTTGTGCCATCTTGCGTCGGTCACTCAAGCCAGAGCAGCGGGTCGGCTCTCCCCTAGATAAGCATCCGCCTCCACAAGTCGCAGCACCTATGCTGATGTCTAAGCCCCTCGAAGCATGCACTATCACGCTACATGGATGTTCTATTTCTGGACGGCACAGCACCGGCTGCCACATGGCCAGGGCAGAGCTTGAATGCTTGGTCGCTGGGAAGCAGCTGCGGCATATGCACGCAACGGTCGGACGCAGCATGGCGGCACAGCAACCAGAGAGGGAGGACAGACGCGGTTAGGGCGCGTATCGAGCCCATCCACTGCCCGCAACGAGCTGAGCTAGTCAGACGCCACATGCTCGAGGGGCGGGGGTCCAGCCTTGAGAGACTCAGTCGTGATAGGTCGCCTGACCAGTCCTGCTGTTTGTGGCGGTCGATATCGGAAATTCCCCTTTGGGTGGAGCTGCGGTGCCGCGCTGGGCTGATTGGCGAGTGTGTTCTAGTTCCATTGGGGTCCAGAGGAGCTCCAACGGAGGGGCCAATGTTGAGCGGGCTGTCCAGCCTCCAGCTTTCAGACTAGCCTCAGAACGGAACCTCCATCCAGGCCGACCAACGTCAACCTGCAAACTGAACAGCCCGCCCACATGCCGCTGCGCCAACTCCGCCGCCGCCCACGATGCTGTGCTTCCCCTCCTCCCCACCGGTGTGCTCCCCGCGTCCTGATTCCCAGGAAGTACGGTCGCGGACATTTGCCGCCCACGAGTGTCCGAGATGAAGCATAGAAGCAAGTATGTGCTACGTATCATCCTGTACCAGTCGAGGCCCCAAATCTTGACAGTTGGTAGGCAAGATGCTGACGATACGACTGGGCCACGGGCGCTTGCAGCAGGCAGACGAACACCAGGTAGCACCTCCGTCTGCCCCGAGGTTCGACCGGAAAGGAGCCCAAGTCCCGCCAACAGCCAGCGGGCCCTGCTTATCCAAATAGCCATGTAGTCGAGGCCCAGGTGCCTCGAGAGCCAAATGGCAACCAACGTTCCAACGGCACACCGCTTCCTGCAGTGCTGCCCATATTTCCCCCAAGCCCTTCTTGTCACCTCCATCTCGCCCGAGCTTCGCCGAGCCTCGCCCATCAAAACACGGTCGCCACCACCACTAGCTCCCCAACATCGCCGCAACCACCAGGGGCGTAGTTGACGGCACCACACCCACTTCCACACCCCTGACGGATTGTTGCAGCGCATCCCTGGCACCACGCTGCAGTCTCCCTAAGACAGTACCTCCCACCAGCCAGGCTCGATTCCGACTGCCGGATCAGTTGGAGTGTGCCCAAGTATGGGCTAGTGGTGCTGCTATGCACCCTAAGCCATTCCAGAGCACCCCCATATCAGGCCGGGGCGAAGCAGGTCGGAGACCCTGATCTAGCCAAGTTGGACTCTATTTTCTGATCCTGCCACTTGGCTCGGAACAGAGCCGCTTGATCATCTCGCAGCACACATATCTCGGCTTGTCAGTGGCCCAGCGTTCCCGATATATACCTGCCCACAGGCCCCGGCAAACTAACGACACTCTAGGCCCCATACACCCCCATCACTACATGCATATCATCCCGCTAGAAAGCTCGACCTGATCAGCGATCAAGATGGGAGCGTCTACTTCCAGGTCAGAGTGCCCCGCACTCGGCATCACCCCCGATTGCGGCAATATCTCGACAATCACGGAGAATGGCCGGACATTCGTGGACGCGATTGGAAAAACCAAGAAAGGCGAAGTGTCTCCTGACGGCGACATCGCAGGCATAGGCGTACGTGGACCTGCTGACCCTGTGAAAGCCCCATTGGCACAACCCCTGCTGACAATCATTTCCGTCTCCAGGTTGTCTCGGTCTTCGTAGGGGTTACCTCCCTTGCCTTTCTGCTGAGCATAATCATCGTGCTTTTCAACCTGGCCAAGTTCCTCAAGTGGAAGTCTACCCTAACGCCCGAGTAGGTTACTCTTCCCGATCATTGCCGGTCCTATTTTCGAACAAGATACAAGGGGTTAAGGCTAACTTATCCGGCTGCTAAACAATGTAGAAAAAAGCAAGAACGTAGCGGCTGCGCTGCCGTAAGCCTGACGGGCCTGTGCGAGACCATCGTCCTATCCTGCAGCGACCAGCAGATCTTCACTGGCGGCGCCTACTCCATAACACTGCGCTACTTCAAGGGCTGCTCCATTACAGCTTACCACTACAACATGGTCGCCAACATGATGCTGCTCACCTGCGCCACGCACCTTCTCAGCCTCACCGTAGTCCGCGACTACTGGCGATACCCCTGGCTCGCCTGCGTCCGCGTCCTTATCACATTCTTCCTCTTCCTGACAACGGGCCTGCTCCTCTCCAATCAGAACAGCACGGCAGTGAGATTCCCGACGGACATTCCACCGCCCGGTGTCGAGCCCGCCTTCATGTTCGTGCCAGCGGTCTGCTACCAGAACGGCGAGAACGATTTCAAGGACACGCTCGGCCAAACCATGAATCGGGGAGCCGAAGTCTTTGGTGAAGTCATTCTGAACAGCACTCCGGGGAACAAGATTCGCGGCTGGAACTGGTATATTATGATGCTATTGTTCTACTTGGCCGCGTTCTTTCTCGAGGTTTTCCGCTCCCTAAACCGCGGCAACGAGAATGCGGGCGGGAAGCGGCACAGGATCATACAAGGGCTCAAGCGCCCTACTATGATAGGCCCGAAGGGCAGCAAGGTCCTCGGCAGAATCGGCCGTGGCTTGATGATCTTCTACCTCCTCGGAGGCCTGGCCATCAGCGGCACCACTATCATTCTGACCTCCCAGTATCTGTTCGCGTTGCGCGGGTGGGCGCGGAACGCGGAGTGGCTCAAGACGGATGAGGATTCGAGGAAGAGCAGCGAAGACGATGCGACGGCCTTCGGCCAGATGGTCCCCTTGATCCTTTCTCTCTTGACAATCTTTGCTTTGTTTGAGAAGTGGAGTGGTAAGTAATTTGGCCACCCATTGACTGCCCTGCATTCCAAGCTTTAGTGACTGATACTGACACTTGCGCTTCGACAACAGAAATGGGATCCCGAGACCGAGCGGACCGACAATACGCATTTTCCGGGGCCGTAACCTACCGAACGGTGTCCTCCTCCAGCCCTCCAACAGGGAAGAACCCCGACGGACCTGACGGCGGCCTGGTACCTAGCGGCGGCGGCGGAGGCGCGGTTGCAGTCTACAACGTCTCGGACAAGACTTTTAGTGCCCTCGAGTCCCAGGCGCTGATGACGCCAGGAAGCACCTTTGGCGGCAGCAATACCGTGACTCCTGGACCCACTCCTATGACGCCGGCCTTCTCAGGTGTCGGCAGCCCGGGGTTCGTCTACGACAATGGCTTGGCGTCACCACCTTTGCCTCAACAGCAGCACCAACCGCCCTGCAACCCGTCCCAAGTCCGGTTCTCCAACGGCCCGGCCAGCGCACCGCTGCTGGGGTCGTACGCTAGCAGCCCGCAGCTCTCGGGAACTGCGCAACAGCAGCACCAATACGCCAGCGGCGAGAACGGCCGTGACAGCCGAAGGAGCGTTCCGGGCCCGGGACGCATCACGTCCAACCCCGAGTTCCATCCACTGTCATCGCATCCGACGGTATCGCCATATGGACACGAGTGGCGACAGGCTTCTATGCCCGCAGCGATGGGACAGTACTACCACCAGCCAGCCACGTCGGCCGCTCCCCCGGGATACGCCGTCGGCTTGGCGGTCGGGGCGCCGAACCAAGATGGGTATGGGAATGCGGAAGGATATTTCCCGCTCTCGTTGTCGGGGTCGCCGCCGCGAGATGGTGAGCTGCCTCGGCGGACGAGCTGATTTTTTCCGTCCAATATTTCTTCATTTCGAACTACTCTCCTGACCTGGTTTTTGGCCCTTTGTTGCTTTTGGGCAGGTTTTGATGAAGATGAAATCACGATACCACGGGTTCTCTGGGGACGAGTTTTTAATGGCAACGGCGGGATCTAGGGGTCAATCATGATACCACGGGTTTTCTAGAGACACAATGCGCTTTTGTCTTGTTTTTTTCTTTTTCTTTCCCAAGGCTGTTTCTTCTTGCATGACGATTCTTCTAGTCCTCGCTGAATACCAATAATGTTCCGACGGCGGCACGTTTACGCTTGAGACCGACTGGAATCGGGCTGTGTGGTGGGTGCTATCAATTGGTGCTCCATGTTCTTCCGCGTGCTTTCTGGTGCCCGAACGAGCGCCAAGAATATGGAGTTAGCGAGATGGTCCCAGTGCCTCGGCGGTTCTGCATTCAGAGCACGAGGCCAAACGCACTGGTCTCACTGGTTGGTGGATGTCGCAAACGCGGTGGCCACCTCCACACGCATGGTAGTATCCCGACCTAACTCGACGATGTCTGCTCCTCAGACGAGCAAGCACTGCAATATTCAGATGACATTCGTCCGATAAACTTCTCCTTCTCCCGACAAGGCCGCTAGGAACGACTTCCCACCCGAGATGGCTATCCACAGCTGGCAGGACTCGGCGGCGAGAGTCGCGGGACGCGCCTGGGAGGTCGTCAAGGTCAATTGGCACCTTGGCTTCACCTCGTTTGGGGGGCCGCCGGTGCACTTCAAGATTGTATGTTGCGACATCCGAGCTGTATTCACCGGACGCAATAGGATGGCGCTGACAGCATTGCCCCGAGGCGCAGTTTCACGACATGTTTGTCCACAATCTCAAGTGGATAGACGAACAGATGGTAGGTCACACAACCAGGCTCTTCCAGCCATGGGCCGCTCGCTACCAGGCTGCTAACAGCCTGGCTATCAATAGTACCAAGAGCTATTCAGCATCTCACAGACCCTGTCCGGCCCGGGCAGCACCAAGATGCTGTACTGCATCAACCTCATCCACGACGACACACTCGGGGCTGCGCTCGCCTTCTTCATCTGGAGGTTCGTGTGTCTGATGATGGCCCCGCAAGTCATGCACCAACCCATCACAGCATCCGGCTCCAGAGCTGACGCCGACGATCCCTCATAATCAGTCTCCCGGGCGCTCTAGGCATGTTCGCGCTCTCGGTAGGCGTCTCCAGCATCCAGGAGACCCTCCCGCGCGCCGTGTACGCACTCCTCTCCGGCCTGAACTCGGCCACCGTCGGCCTCATCGCCCTGGCCGCCGTCGAGCTGGCCCAGAAGGCCGTGACGGACAAGCTCACCCGGCTGATAGTGTCAGTCACGGGGGCCGCGGGCCTGCTGTACAACTCGCTGTGGTATTTCCCCGTCCTCATGGTCGCGTCGGGCTGCACCACCGTCGTCTACGACCTCGGCTGGCTGCGCCCTGCGGGGAGAGCCGTCAGGAAACTGTTCGGCCGCAGGGGCCCAGATCAGAGCCAGGTTGAAGTAGGCATTGAGGAGACGGGCCAGCACCGAGTAGGGGTTCCGACCGGCACCTCTGGCCAGTCTATGGCCAGCCAGCCACCGCTTTCCCGCCACAGCCTCGGCGCTGCAGCGCCAACATCGTCCTCGACGGTATCTAGCCGCGAGAATACCGCCGACCCGCCGCCGGCCGCGGGCGAGCCGCGAGTGATACCGCAAGAGTACCGCCTCAACATGTCGTGGCGCACCAGCGCCGTCGTGATCGGCGCCTTCTCCGTCTCCTTCGTCGCGGTCATGGTGACGCGCGCCGCCGTCCCGGACCGCCCGCTCCTCTTCAACCTCTTCGCGAACCTCTTCCTGGCTGGCACCATCATTTTCGGCGGCGGGCCCGTAGTGATCCCGCTGCTGCGCGAGTACATCGTGACCGAGGGCTGGGTGTCGCCGCGCGACTTCCTCATTGGCCTCGCCGTCGCCCAGGCCTTCCCCGGCCCCAACTTCAACTTTGCCGTCTTCCTCGGCGGGCTCGCCGCCGCGCAGGCCGGCGACGTCCACCCGGCGTGGGGATCCGCGCTCGCGTTCGTGGGGATCTTCTCGCCGGGGATCGTGCTCGTGCACGGCACCATGGGCGTCTGGCCGTCGCTGAGGTCCCGCCCCCAGGTCCGGTCCGCCGTCCGCGGGCTCAACGCGGGGGCCGTCGGGCTCATCTTCACGGCCGTCTACCGCATCTGGCAGGTCGGCTTCCTCGACGAGGGTTTCCAAAAGGGGCGCAGCCTGGGCGACGACCCCTGGTGGGTCGTCGTCGCGGCCACTTCGTACGTGGGCGGCAAGTACTTTGGATTGGCCGCGTCGTTGGCTATTTTGGTCGGAGCCGTCCTAGGCCTTGTTCGGTACGCAGTGGTCTCTCCCGGCTAAGAAGAGGGGTTTGTGTGTGGTATGAAAGATTCTGGTCACATCTTAGGAGTAAAGTTTGGATATTGATGTAATCACGTCTAGTAATTACAGAGAGATCTTCCAAGTATTCTTATCTAACCACAGGAAGCGTGCAAGTTCCATATTGCCTACTCCGTGACCCCCATGAAAATTTCCTCCAAGTTTTGTGCCTTTCCCGCCTCTGCTTATCGTTACAAGAGCTCTTATGTCCGACGCAAGATCATAATGCGGACAGTAGACGGGATGAATAGTTCTTGGGCATCGGAAAGTGCCGCGAGTACATATGGACATCAGCACAACGAGAGCTCCGGTCTGCTTTCGCGTAGCCGCAGGCTTAGTGGTAGCTGGAATCTCGGCGCCAGTCCGCGTTCGGCCCCCGCGGCTGCGCGGCAAACTGCCAGGTCTTGCATACCCTACCCTACTCGAGAGTGAGGGGCGAGATGCTGCGGGACCGCGGGAGGTCCGGCGCCAGCTTGCGCCGGCGGCGTTGCTGCAGAAAGCACTCCGCGTAGGCCTGTGTGGCCTGCCTTCGCAAGTGCACTCTGCCGTCACGCTCTTGCCGGTGGCAGGCCTGGTACGCAGGGAGCATTGCTAATTTAGTTCGTGCCTTTTCTGGCTTCACGCTAAGGAAGGGCTGGGTGTGATGCTCTGCGATGGAAGGGCAGACTTGCAGTTCGTCTTGCATGTCGGGAAGGTCGTCGATGTCGTCGAGCGAGACGCCGAGGCGCACGAGTGTGGCCGACTCTCGCAGCTGCGAAAGCCCGGGCGCATGCGTTAGCTTCTCCGGTTTACGGCAGGTGGTGACCGACGTGACCGAAGAGTGAAGCCGCGAACAGGCATACGCTCTGCCCGATGCGTTGAAAATTACCTCCATCCGCTTTGGTAGCGGGTAGGCTTCCCCCTTATTCGTAGTCGTGATAGCCATTTCCGAGAGCCCGTGTGGTGATAGAGTCCTGGGTCGCGTTAGTTCCTTTGTAGGTGAGGGAGCTTCGGTGCGATAGACCAGAGTCTAGCAGGTGGAAGAAAACTCAAGGACACCACCCAGCCAGCCAGCTGCCCTGTGCTTTACAGCAACAGCAGACAGAGAGCCACGCACTGAGAGCCTCTATGGTGCAGAGGGCTTCTTGACTCACAAACACGTTCGAGACAAACAGAGTCTTTTCAGGCATAAATCGTCAAAGAGGCACGAAGTATCGAAAATGTATATTACACGTAACGCAGCCGTACCTAACGCCAATACTATACAAATCATATCTAAACAGTTGGTCCGTGGGTATCATGCCGGGAGCCCCAAAGCTAATAAGACAATCTAGAAACGCAAAGGGGCGTCGCAATGCTCGTCGGCCTGACGGTCTAACGCAAGAAAGAGAGAGAGAGAAAGACAAAGAAAACTATGGGTGAGTCGAGAGAAAAGAGTTACATGTAAGGGTAGACCAAACCAAGGAAATATGGCAGCTTCGCGTGCGTTCTTACCCAATTCATCGATGGTGTTTGTTCTCGTCACCGAGAAGCCTGCTCAGCTGTATCTTGAGGTCGAGAGGGAGCGCCAGCATATCGTTCCTAAAACCCAAGAATCATAAGCTGCCAAACTGAAGCGTGTAGGTGGGCTCTGCTACGTCCAAGCAGATCTGCCATCCAGGTCAAGTGCGGAGTGCAGTCCGGATGAGGAGGTCGGCGATGGTGTTCTGGCCTCAACTTGAAGGAGAATCATGGGGATCTCTAGCGTCGGTAGCCCCGGCGGGCGCGGTTGTTGGGGTAGCGACTGGTGTTGGCGACGTTGCCGTTGCAGCGTCCAGGCTCTTGGCATCCAGGATCACCCTGAACTCTCTCATCGGCTCGTCCATCTTGACCCAGAGGTCCCTGGGCAAAAACGCGCCGAAGGAGCTCTCGACGTTTTGGCGGGCTACACGGTCCTGCTCGCGGTAGAACTCAACCGCGTCGGCGGCCTTTTGCAGGATGGCCTGTATCTTCTCGTCGAGGGCCTGGCGCCTCCGATACTCGGTCTTGAGCTGGCCATAGGCGTTGATGTAGCCCTCGTAGAAGCGCGTCAGCTCTGTGACCTGCGACTCGCACGTGTCGATAGTGTCTTGCTCGGCCGCGATGCGCTCCCTGAATTCGCGCTCGGCGGCCTGGTAGCTGGCCATCTTGCGCCGGACGCTCTCGGCGTGGTAGAAGGCGTTCACGAGGGCTGTGCAGACGGCCTCGCACGTTTCCAGCTGCGCCCGAGACGCTGCTAGGATTGGAGTCATGCTCTCTAGCGTTGCCCCCATCTCCCGAACAGTGGGCTGGACCTCGGCCGCGTCCTCGACCACAATTTGCACCAGCTCATTGAGCTCAGCCGAGGACATGAGGTCGTGCTTGTGGTTGGGGTAGTCGTCGGGCCGGAGCCGGTGTGTGAGGCTGGGCAGCTGGACACCGTCGTTGTATGATGCCTCCTCGGATGCCTCTGCGTCTATCCTCAGCGCCAGCTCCATTCCACCCTCTGATTCACGCACGGCCTTGACGCACTTGTCGAAATGTTGGGTAAGAGATACTAGCGTTTGGCTCATTTGGAACGACCGCTCCGAAAGCTGCATGAGGTGGTCTGGTGAGGGTGATAGATCCGGGACGGCAACCGCCTTCATCCTCGCCTTGACCGTGCTGATGTCGGCCTCGAGTCGGAAGATGTCGCCAGCAAAGGAGGTTTCCGCTGCCTGTCAATAGATTAGCAAGTTTGCCTCCAGACGAGTAGAAATGCCAGCAGGCGTCTCGTCCGGTGTAGAGCTCGAACGAACAATCATGAAATCTCCATATTTCTTGGTGAACAGGGGGGCAGGAATTCAACGGAAAGTTTGAGTAGTGTGAGTGTAATTCATGAGGGCGAGCTCAATCAGTCTGGCTGTTCCGTGGTAGGGGATATGAGTGCCTCGGATGCTAGCGTGCCCACCAGAACATGGCCATTGTTCATGTCTGGATCATGTGGTCATGCTGAACATGCTGAGCGAGCCGGTGTTTTGTCGACGGTGCATGCATTTGCGTGTTTCGAAGACGGAAGCAAGATTTAGTGATTAGAGCCGCGGCTCTTGACACGAGACGAGCAGGGGGTAGGATATATCTTGCACACTTGTGAGTGAGAGGAATAGGTGTCGAACACTTGTGACGCCTCTACGCTGAGCTGCCATGGAGACCCGCCGGCTTCTTACGGGGCCGACCAATAAGACAAGGTAGACAGGCGTTTGAAGCAGCGCATGGAGCGGGAAGAGGCAAAATACGAGGTAGTTAGGGAGGTGGCAGAGGCAGCAGGCATTACGAAGGCGGCAGCAAAGCGGACACTCAGCCAAAAGACGACGAGAGACCAATCAGACCGGGGACACGGGGCCACAACGAGCGGGAGGCGGCGGCAGAAGAGGCACGACGACTACTAATCGGGGTTAGGCTGTGAAACCCAGCCAGGGTTCCCATGGATCCGGGGCTGCCGCGCAGAGTGAGGCGAGGCGGTGTGTAGGTAACAACATAGGACGGCGGTAGGCAAGACACTCAGAGGAGCAGAGCCAAAAACGCACCTTGAGCTCATTGATGCAGCCCTTCAAGGCATTAATGAGATTGTGGACATTGGCCTCGTCCACAAAGTCCTTGAGGTTCTTGGACTCCTCGCCCTCGGGCCTGAAGACAGGGTCCACTGGCGTGCTCTCGAGCTTGTCCAAGATGCCTGTCAGGCGGCCGACGGAGACGTCGAGCAGGTGTATGTTGTCGTCAAACTTCTTCTTCTGGTTTTCGTATGTCCGGATGAAGCCGCGCTTCATGGCATCGAGCTGCTGGACCAGGCTGACGAGGCCCCAGTACAAGAAGCTTCCGTCGGCCGATAGCTTGACGGCGCGCTCGTGGTAGTCGGTGGCGCGCGCGACCATGTTGCCAGCCTGGACCAGCTGATGCATCGAGGCCAGGCTGCGCTTAGCCTCCATAAGGTACTCGACAAGACGCTCGAGAGGGACAGCAGACAGGGCTTCGTGGGGGTCGGCGCCGAGGTCGTCGCGCTGGGGCGCAGGGCGGCGCTTCGCCATGGCGCCTGAACTGCTGGCCGAAGAGGACAAGGCCTCGGCGGAGGCGGAGGAAGGCATCTTGCCCAGGTAATGTGTATATCTATAACTGCTAAGGTTGATTAGCGTCAGGTTGGTTAGAAGTGTGGGAAAGACGGCCAATGAGGCAGGACAAAAGGGCGCAGCAGGTACCTGGTTCGAAAGCAATGAGGGTGTCGATGCTGGCGAATGGCCTGGCGAGTCGGAGCAGGGCTCGGCGGATGGAGAATAGATCTACAAATGGACGACAAACGACGAATAGAATAGACAAGCCATCTGCAGAGACGCGACACAAAAACAGAAAGACAAAGGATACAAAAGCGGCTCGGCTCGCTGGTCAGGGACTGTGAGCATGCCAGCTGCGTCGACAGGTGTTGGTGAAGCTTTGTTCGGCTGGAGAAATGGAGCTCAGAGCTGCGGCGGAGCATCTGGTTTTGGATAAAGATCGGATGGGAGCTGCCAATCCATGCTGCAGGCAGCAGCCAGGACCCACCGATAAGGTGAATCGCGCTGGGCGGTCCGGGGATGGCGGAGCTAGCCGCAAACAGCAACATGGCTGTTTGCTTGGAAGGCCAGGGCTGCGGCCCGGGGTGCGGAGCAGTGTGTGGACGGGTGTGAACGGGTACACAACTGGGCCAGGGGATGACGGAATCGCTGGAGCTGCAGAGAGCAGGGGCCAGATTGGCAGGCCGCGCCCCGATGATCATCACCGTTGGCAAGGTGACGATGACCTGAGAGTCCGAGTTTTTGCCGGCCCTCTCTGCCTGGCCGAGCCATGGATGTCGGGTGTAGCTAATCACCACGGGTACCTCCTGGGGAGGCGGGAGCGTTAGCATGTCGGAGATATGGCAGTCAACACGGGAACTAGTGCTGTCATGGATTGGCATATGCACCATCCGCGTCCGCTGACCTCCCTCCAAGTCGGAACAGGTACATCCCCGGATTAGTATCGTGCTTGGGCAATCTGACAGGCAAAGCCCTTGGCTTGCTCGAGAGAGGACGAGTGGCCAACATCTGTCCGCTGACTCTGCTTTTCGTTCATCACCCCACAGGAGATGGATGCTCACCACTCATACAAGGAAAGTAATGATGACGTCGTCCATCAAAGTGAGTTCTGGCCAACCCTTCAGCGGGAAATGAGTTCGGTCTTGTGGGACCACTGGAGCCCACGAAAATGAATTCAGGGGCTGAGCGCCCCCTTCTCGGCCTGGTTTCAGGGCCGCATGCCAGCTGCACCCTACAAAACCATTCTGAGCGCCCGCACTATTTCCCTCTCTTCGTGTTCCATCCCAATCATCGTGACGTCTAGGCCTGCATGGTGTTTGCCAGTACTGTCCTTGTCGTCTCCGCTTGACTACGCCGCCAACCCAAACCATCAATGTGGAACACCCAGACCGTTTGCAGGGACCGGACGACCTGGGATGACTCCACATGGCTAAGGCGGCGGCGGACGGGGCGCGGGGTGCCAGTCCACGCTGATCGCACAAAATTTCCATCCCACATGTCTGCGACGAAGTTTGCCGCCCCTCTTTGCGACGCACCCGCAGTTCCACGGCCTTTTCCCACCTGCCTTTTTGCCTCCCCCGAGAAGAGGTGTCTATCCGATCGTCCCGCCCGGCCTCGCCAACATGGCCTCGGATCCAGCGACTGTTGCTGCGGCACCGGCAGCCCCCCACCAACCTCCCTACTCCTATACAGAGTCCCAGGGCTACGAGAACATCGAGTCCACCCCGCGCAGTCTCTCCCACACGGACAGAGAAAACGGCCAGCTCCCCGTTGACGAAGACTACGGCGACGGCGACGACGAGTACCTAGACGACATCTTCGAGGACGACGACGACGCCTGGGAACCGAACTCGACAGACCTCACAAAAACGTACAACCGCCAACGCCAGCTCCAAGATGGCGCATCATCAGCCTCGGCACTGCCCCGGACAAACGCGCAGAAGCCCGCCGCCAACACCTTCGCCAGTGTCGACGACCAGATCTCGGCGCTGTCCAGGCACGCGGCTAAGATCCGTCTCGACGACGTCAAGCAAGACCAGGCACGCGAGAAGGACAAGTCGGACCGCGCGACGAGCGAGCTAGTCCTGGACCAGCGCACGCGCATGATCCTGCTTCAGCTGATCAACCAGGGCGTCGTCGCCGAGGTCCACGGCGCCATCAGCACGGGCAAGGAGGCCAACGTCTATGGCGCCGTCGCCTACCCCGACGAGGACGGCGGCGCGGCCGTCCAGCGCGCCGTCAAGATCTACAAGACGGCCATCCTGGTCTTCAGGGACCGCGAAAAGTACATCGCGGGCGAGCACCGGTTCCGCTCGGGCGCCGAGAAGGGCAACAACCGCAAGATGGTCAAGCTCTGGGCCGAGAAGGAGTTCCGCAACCTGCGCCGCCTGCACGCCGCCGGCATCCCCTGCCCGGAGCCCGTCAAGCTCAAGCTCCACGTCCTCGTCATGGCCTTCCTCGGCGACCGCAGGGGCTGGGCCTACCCGCGCCTGCGCGACGCCCGCATCGAGGAGCAGCACCCCGACGACGCCGACCGCCGCTGGCGCGACCTGTACCTGCAGCTGCTCGGCCTCATGCGCCGCATGTACCAGGTCTGCCGCCTGGTGCACGCCGACCTGAGCGAGTACAACATCCTGTATCACGAGGGCAGGCTCTACATCATCGACGTGTCGCAGAGCGTCGAGCACGACCACCCGCACTCGCTCGAGTTCCTGCGCATGGACATCAAGAACGTTGGCGACTTCTTCCGGCGCCAGGGCGTCGACACTCTCGCCGACCGCGCTGTCTTCAACTTCATCACGACCCCCGACGGCCCCGTTGAGGAGGGAGCCGAACTTACAGCCGCCATCGAGCATCTTTACGAGGTTCGCCCGCCCGCCGCGGACACGGACCAGGCCCTAGCCGAGCTCGAGGTCGACAATGAGGTGTTCCGGAACCAGTACATCCCGCAGACACTAGAGCAGGTTTACGACATCGAAAAGGACGCGCAAAAGGTCGGACGTGGCGAGGGCGGCGATCTTGTCTACAGTAACCTGCTGGCCGACAAGGTCATCCGTAATAAGGACGCCGAGACTGAGGGGATTGGTGAAGACGACGAGGGCACAGCTTCGGGCTCTGAAGACGGTGCCTCTGCCGACAGTGATGGCAGCGAGGACGAGAGCAGGTTCGAGAAGGGCCGGCCGAGGGGCAAGAGATTTGAGGACAAGGATGAGAAGAAGGTCTGCATAGATTCCCGCCAACCCCTTTCCTAGCCACCGTGCTAACCACCCTTGGATCTCGTCACAGGAGCACAAGCAAGCTGTCAAGGACGCCAAGCGCGAGAAGCGGAAGGAAAAGATGCCCAAGCACTTGAAGAAGAAGCTCGTCTCCAACGGCTCAAGGAAGAAGAAATGAGCTTAGGGTAGTCCGGGTCGTCCACATCTCCCTTCCAGAGAGATCACCAGCTAGCGCCGCGTCCTGTTCAACATGGCATGGACGCCGACCGGCTATTACTTACGTAGATAGCTGGGCAACTATAGCCCGTCTGCTGGCGCAAGGTCGAGTGATGAAGCTTTATTGGAGCAACCGGTCAAACAAGGGATTGAGCCGCTAATGCCGGCATTGGGTGATGTGTTTTTGGCAGTTCTGGTGCCACGCTCGGTGCCATTGCTCCCAATAACCACAGCCAAGTTTCCGCCCGTCTGCTCCTGATCCAGGCATGTTAGATGCTCTAGTGATGATAAAAGAGAGCTCTGACGACCAAGCTAGCCACGCCTCCAATACAAACCTGCTTGCCTCCCCATATTGCCCGAGGTTTACCTGTTCGATTACTCCCCACGACACCGCATCTAAGTTGACATGAGACATTCACCCAATGGGGTTCGAGCCAGGCCTAGTTGCGCGTGTAGAAGAAAGAAAAGCTCGATTCGCTATGCCTAATATGCCAATGACGATATACAAAAAGATATATAACCACATCAGCCCCGTCTATCCAATACTACAGCAACATCTCCTCTTTGGGTATTATGGCATGGGCAGGTGGCCCATATCAGTCCATTTTGTGCCGTCGTAGAGGACCTCCTTGATCTTGCCGCCCTCCGACTGGAAATAGCACCTGTTGAGATCCGTCTTGGTATTCAGGGCCACCGACACGTACATGCCGCCAGCCCTTACACCAGGGCCCTTGGTCAGGCAGGTGATCGAGGTAGGAACGTCAGCCGACGCGAAGACCGGGTCCGACGTCGGGCTCGAGAACTTGGTGCCGGAGCTGCCGTCGGTCTGGGCCAGGATCACGATGCCGCCGTTGGCGTCCCTCCCGCCGGCCTTGGCCTTGTCTACGTCCTGAAACAGCAGCAGCGTGTTGAGCGAGCCGTCGCGGCGGCCGTACGTGAAGCCGGCCAGGGTCGCGCCCTCGGGGATGGCCACGCCGAGCGAGCCGGACGAGGCGGGCACGACGCCGTTGTCGGGCGCGCGCGTGTGCAGGCGGACCTTGCCGTCGCGGTCGCGGAAGAAGAAGCGCGCCTCGCTCTCGCTGCTGCCGCGGTCCAGCATCCCCGGGAGGGTCAGGAACGGCGAGCCGACGCCGACGTCCGAGGACGTGATGTTCGGGAACGCGCGTCCTGTATCCGACCCCCTGACCTCGCTCACGTCGCCCTTGTCGCTCAGGTACTGGACGAAGGGCCACAGCGCCGACAGGGAGCTCGTCCGCGACGCCATGAAGCTCTTGGTGTTTACCGAGTCGGCGTTTCCGGCTGGCGTGAACTCGCGCCAGTTGTGGCCGACCAGCTTGCCCTCGGGGGATAGGAAGTAGAGCTGCATCTGGGGCGTGGGTGGGGTAACCTGGTCGGCAAGTGAAGGAGTCTCTGGTTAGTTTTCGTGGTTCGAAGCAGAAAAGAGGCTCTGTAAGAAACATCGCCCTTACAGGGTCGTTGTATTGGAAGTAGATCACGCTGGCGGCCATCGAGGTGCCGCCCATAACCTGCACGCTCGTCTTCGCCGCGCGCGGCGCCGTCCACCGGCCGTACATGGCAATGTACGTGCTGAACATGACGGTGTCGTCGGGAGCCTGGTAGAACAGCCTGATGGTGAAGTCGTTGTCGTACTGGTAGCCGGCGACCGCCAGGCCCGAGTTCTCCCTGATCGCATTCTTGACGCCTGTCGTGACAGCTCCCGATGTCCCGTTTGGCGACGTTGGGCAGACGGGCGGCGGTAGGGGCGAGCCTCCTCCTCCCCCCGTCCCTGCTCCTCCGCCTGGGCCCCCGGCGCCCGAGCTGCAGCTCTGGGCCTGCTTGGCCTCGGTCACCTTCCACCCGGCGACGCCGCCGACGACGCCCGCCAGGATGGCTACTAGTGCTGCAACGCCGATGAGCAGCCAAGCACGCCGCTTCGTAGGTTGCTGCCCCGTATTGCCAGGGAGAGGCACGTATTGGGCCGTCACCTGTTTCTCCGCCGGCTGCAGATGTGGCGAGGATTGCTGTTGCTGAGAGTGCTGGCCTGCCGGATAACCCCCGTAGTAGCTGCCGGTCTTCGGCTCGGGGGCCGGGGGCGTCGTAGACGGGTAGAGATTCTGCTGCCCGTAGCCATTGTACCCGGGATAGCCCGCAGCGCCATTGCTGTTCGGGGCATAGCCGTTGCTAGTCGCGACCTCTTTGGTCGTGTCCTGAGGGGAGATGACCTGCTTCTCGCCCTCTCCCTGCCCGTAGCTGTATGCTAGCTCGGGACTCTGGTTCTCTTGAGACGCCATGGCTGCTGCGACGGGCGCTCGAGCTGGGCGAACGGGAATGCGCTGCGTTTGGTGGGATGGGCCGAGTCGACGCTAGAGAGGGGAGGAGGAGGGAGTGGAGAGCGCCGCCTAGGAGAAGAGAGGGACAGGCCGAGCCTTTGAGGCGGAGTCAAGCCTAGGCAGGCGAGCAGATGCAGCGATGCATCGTCCCTGGTCCTGGGGTAGGTGACAAGGGTTGTTGGTGGCCCTGCGCATGGGATCTGGCTGACGATGCATCCGTGGTGGAGCAGCGGCAGACAAAGGGCCGGCCGGTCTGCAGGTGGTGTTGGCTGTCTTTTCTCTAACACGGAAGACGGCACATCATTGGGCTGGTGGCCCCCTGCGTCTGGGCGGCCGCGATCGGCAGTGATCCCAGCGCTTAGAGTGAGGGTTGTGAGGATGCCTCCTGAGGCTTGCGCCCCCAGAACCATCCCCGACCGAATGAATGGAGCATAGAAGTAAATAAGGTGTGGCATATTCCTCTCGCTGGCTTCGCGGTGGCTTGGGGTCAGGGCTTGCAGATTATTGACCAGCACAACAACATGAAGGCGGCAAAGCAATGATTGTAGGATGTGGGAGCTGCAGATTCAAATTTTTGGGGGTTCGTAAAATGCCCGATCTGGTTTAAAACATCACGACTTCGCTTGGGTCCATTTTAAAATTAAAGCCACCATGAGGGGCTTCTAACGGCTTAATCGAGCCAATGACGCCACATACAAGCCCATGTTATCATAGGAATTGAAGGCTGCATACGGAAGGCTACCCACTGTCAGTTTTTAAAGGCACGCCCTGGGCGACCCCTTGCCAAGACGGACGGGAAATTGATGTGCGTGAAGGAATCTGATGCCGAATTTCCAATGTCGCAGTTAGGCCAGACACAAGCTGCCGTTTATGCCATAGAGAAAAGGTCCAAATTCGTGCTACACATCTGTGAGCACGATAAGGCTATAGCCACCTACTTGGTAGTTTTTGGTGGCGCAGACAAACACCAGGGCCTGGCTTTCATGGACTATGCCACCAGCCAGCCCTAGGTATATTATAAAGTAGGCAAGGATCAAACAGGTTCTCAATGTCGTACAACCTCGACGGGGATCCGACGAACGCCGGCACCTAAAGCGTACCTACCGAATGTGCTTATGGTTCGGCTTTTGGCGTAGACAGAAGCACGCATGTCCGCTAAAGCGAGCCTAAGCACGCTTCTGTTAGCGTACGGGCTTCTATACGGGTCGTCATCGAGGCCCCAGCCGCAGGGAACTTTGTCGTGTTGCCCACCAGGCCACAAGTGGATCCTTCTTCGGCCAGACTGTTTGAACCCCAGGCTTTTGATGAAAGTGCTGTGCTTTCTGCCGCCAAGTGCCTTGCCAGGTGAATGACACGTGACCTACCGTGGGCGACCCTTCCACTTTTTAGCCCAAGCCCCCGCCCACCTATCCAACTGAACGCGTCCTAGAAGCACGACATCGCCAACATGGATCGAGGACAGTTGGCCAACCTGCTCGGTAAGTCTATCCAGTGCTCCGACACGTATCTCCTTCCACATATCTCCTTCCATCACGGCGATTAGTGAAGTAGAATCTGCTTCCATCACGCGTCTGGTGAAGGAGAGCACCGTCCAGAGACGCCCTCAAGCAGCCCAAGCTAACCACGCGCGACCCTCAGATCGGGAGCAGAAGACGCTGTCCGACATCATCTCCCGGTACGGCGGCCTTATGATGGCCGCCACCACTGGCATCGACAGTCAGTCCACCGTCGGCAGCGCTGCGTACAACAGCATGCAGATGGAGCTCGAGCTGAAGGGCCTCGTAAGTACCCCGCTCGCTTCGCCTTGTCCCGCTCTCAAATTGTCATCGCTTGAGCTACCCAACTAACCATCAACCCCGCGTTCGTCTCGCCTCCCCGCCCACTTCATCAGGTCAAATCCACGGAAGACTTGTTGACTCTCACGCGTCTGCTCCGCGAGCTCTGGGTCGTCGGCCCGCTTCTGAAGCCTGGTGAGGGCGAGCGCGTCGCCGAGCACGCCATCGACGGCCACGTCCAGGCCGCGGCTACGCTGATGGCCCACCTGCGCGATCAGTCCCGCCAGCAGCTTGTTGGCCCGACGGGCCAGTATGTCGCCGCCCCCATCGTGCCGCCGGGCCCGCTGCCGCCTGTGCCCGAGGGCGTGATCACCAGCAATGTGAACGAGAATCCTCCACCTCCGTCAGGACCTCCGGCCAATTAGGATCTGGCCGTAGTGTCGGCGTACCTTGAGAACCTTGACCACCCTCATCTGTATGATCCTTCCATGTCCGCTCCTCAGTCATCCGATAACTCGCCCAATCCGGACAACTCGCACACTCCGAATACCTCGCCCGACAGGAATCGCTCGTCCGCCTTGGACCTCGTCTGGACCGACTCGGAGGGTGAGTCGGAGGATCCTCCTCCCTCATCGGCGACCCCGGGCAGGTCTTTCCGCTGGGTCGGCCCCGAGAGCTGCAACGCCGGAATGCTAGGCATCTGGGACGAGGACGGACAGCCGCACAAGAAAATCACCGCGGTCCAACCGGTCGAGGGAAACAACCTCGGGTTGGCCAACAATGGAAATCCGACTCCTCCTCAGTCTCGGACTGCTAGTCCCTTCGGCTCTCACAGACCGAACGGGTACATGGCTCCATTCTTGCCTCGTTCTGCCGCTTGTTTGAGTCTACAGAGCCTGGGCAAGTCTTCCTCGTCGCGGCCGGACGCTCCTCCGCCAAACACCTACAAGCCAGCAACCTGGCCCGTCCCCGCCTTCCAGTACATGCCGGCTTCTGCACTTCCAGCCAAACCCCTGGGCCCCGTCAAGTCTCCCTACCGAGAGAATTGGAACATGGCCCCTCCGCTGCTGCCTCGTTCCGCGTTTCCCTTCAAGTCGTCAGAGCAGGACGGCCCTGCCTCGCTTCGGCCTGATGGCCTTCCGCTCAACGCCCCTAAGCCGGCAACCTGGCACATTGCCACCTTTTCTCGATCCCTCTCAGCCAGCCCTACCATGCCGTCGGGCCAGGAGCGGCTCCCGCTACAGGGTGCTCTCCATGAGCGAACGCTCCACAATCGGGCTCGGACTCTGTCGCCTGTTCCGCCAAGCCTAGAGCCAGGAACGGCGAACCCTCCGTCTCGTTCCGGCCCTGCCAGTCCTGTCCGTTCGAGACTCTCTAGCTGGGACATGCCTCCACCTCTTTTGCCCCGGTCTGCCTTTCCGAGCAAGTCTTCGTCGGGCCGGCAGCGGCTTCCGCTAGAGCGTGCTGCTCACGAGCAGACTCTACAACAGCAGACTCGAAGCCTCTCGCCTGTCGCTCCCACCCCAGAGGAGAGAACACCGACTCCCTCCTCGAGCCGTGCTTCCACGCCTGATGGCACCAAGAAGCCGAGGAAGTCGAGATGGGACGTCCGCCCGGGTGATGCCCACTAGCCAGCTCTTCACACTACAAGAGAGCGCATGCCCACCGGCCGGCTCTTCACAATACAGGACGGCGCAAGCGCAATCTTCTAGCCTGAAAATCGTTGATTGGTATGTCTAAGTAAAACGGCAACTGTGTATAATCATTGAAGGATTAGCTTTCTTGCTTCTGGGCATTTTTTGAACCTGTGGCCGGTGAAATCGGAGGATCTCGATCGGGTCCACGAGCATTATCATCAGATCTGGGATACGTTGACAGTCTTTTGCCCGCCAGGGTGATCGGCGTGTCTCGATCAGGTCCACATTCATCATCAGAGCTCGGACACGTCGATAGTCTTGTGCCCTCTAGGGTGATCAGGACAAGGCGGCTGGGTTCATACCATCCCTAACCTAAGCTAGAATGCCTTCATGCTCTCTATTCTACAATCGGTTTATCTGGAGATTCGGCAGGCTCGATTAGGCCTTTGCCATGTAAAATAAAGTCAGAAAAAGGTCCCTCGCTAAAATCGAGGACGATTTGATTCCTAACCTATCATCCACCATGCCGGGGTATCTGTAATCTGCTTGATACAAGCGCCAAAAATCATCAATGTCGAGTGACGGCATATCCCATCGTGATCATGGATACCAGCCATCATGACCTCTAGCTACTATGCCAGAAGGCAGCGCGATCATCCTCCTCTTGCCATCCGCAAACCCATTTTTAACCCTCGCCCTCGTCTGGGTTCTCACCATCATCCCCAAGTTGAGCCTCGAGACCCTTGGGGACGCGATCGCCCTTCTCCTTGCGCTCGTAAGCACCGTCGAAGCCGTTGGCAGTCACCCAGAGGAAGTAGTCGGTGGCGAAGCTGTCCAGCTGGTTGAAGAACGTGTGGAAGCTGTTTTGTGCTCGCCGGAGCTGTGTCAGTAGCTGGACACCCAAGAACTCGTCTTGATAGGCAATACGAAGGGACAAGGGGAAAAAAAAAGACTTACACGTTCGACCGCTCCTCGACATCCCACATGCGCTTGTAGATGTGCTCGTCCTTAAACGCCTGTATCTCGCCCTCGAACTTGTCAAAGTTGAGCGGGGGCCGGTCCAGGCTCTGGACGGCGCGCTTGCTGTAGTTGTCGAAGACGGGCCGCTCGAGCAGCAGGCCCAGGCCGGGGGCCTTGGGGATGCTGATGCGCTTGGGGCCGTAGCTGGTCCTGATGCGGTCGGCGGGCGGGGCGCCCGAGCGGACGAGCAGGACGGCCATGGCGACCATCTTGCGGATCTGGTGCATCATGAAGCTCTGGCCGTGGACCTTGAGCGACAGCCACTGCGTCTCGCCGATCTGGATGGGCTCGCGGTTGACGGCGAAAGACTTGATGTGGCGCTTGGCCGACGAGTCTGTGAACTTCTTGAGGATGGTGTAGTTGTGGAAGTTGTTGGTGCCCACATAGCAGTCCAGCGCGGCCTGGAGCTGCGCGAGGCGCTCCTGCGAGACCCGGTACCGCTTCTTGGCCGTGATGTAGGCGGCCTTGATGTCGCGGACGGCCAGCTCAGCCTCGCTGGCCGTGTACCACGACTCGGCCGCGGTCTTGGCGTCGCCGGGGTCGGCCTCGACGGCCGGCGCGGCGGCGGCCTTGTCGTCTTGACCAGGAGCGCCCGGCATGGTCTCGGGGTCAGTATTTGACGTGGCGGCCTTCTCGGGCGCGGAGGCCTCTCCAGCCTCTGCGGCCTCTGTGGCGGGAGACTTCTTGGAGGTGTCGGCAGTAGGGTCCCCCATCTCAACGTCCTCGGCCCCAAGTTGGTCAGGCTGCTGGAGGTCGTCGACGACGTGGAGCCTTCTAAGAACCTCCTCTCTAGTCGTATTGTCCAGCCTCGCCAGAATGGGCTTGATCTCGCTCTCCTCAACCTTGTCCCAGAAGTCAAAGGTCTCGCCGAGCCTGGCCTTCCAGTCGTCGAACTCGCCCTTCTCCTTGACGGCGGCCACGATCTTCTTTCCCAGGAAGCTGTCCGGGTGCGGTGGCAGCAGCACGTGGCTGGGCATCAGGTACTCGTACCACCTCGAGTCGCACGCTTGATGCGAGCTAAAGGCGTTGTTCGTCCGTATGATGCCCCAGATCCGGATCTGGTCCGGCAGGTGCTTGTTGATGCGCGCCGTCAGCGCCTCCTCCGCGGTGATGCCGGCGGCAGCCTTGTCAGCCTCGCCAGCCTTGTCAGCCTCGAGGGTCTTGTCGCCCTGGACGGTCTCGGCGCCTTTGGCCTTCGCGCCCTCGCCCTCCTCGGTAACCTCCTCAACGGCCTTGCCCGCCTCGGCCTCGGGCTCGTCGAGGATCAGCTTGAGCGAGACGACGTTGCTCGCGGCGTGAACGCCCTTGTCCGTGCGGGCGCAGCGCATCAGGCTGACCTTGCGCGGGTCGCTCGCGTTGGCCTTGGAGATGGCGCCGGCCTCGACAAAGGCGCGGAACAGGTCGCCCTCGATCGTCTTCTCCTGGTGGTTGATCTGCATGCCCTTGTAGCCCGTGCCGGCGTACCCCATAAGCACGGCCACCTTGCGCTTCGGCCGCTTCTCCTCCGCCGCGATCTCCTCGGCCGAGAACTGGATGTTCATGTACGAGGGCGCGCCGCCCGCGCCGTCGGCCGGCTCGTCGTTACCGCTGCCGCCCTGGGGCCGTCGGCGCTTGGTCGGGAAGTGAGGCCGGTCCTCGCGGACCTTGCGCCTGGGGGAAACTGGTCAGCAGCAAACAGGGGCGTGAGAAAGAATATCACGAAACAACCCGCGCGAACACAGCTGAGGGCGCAAAGTCCCAAGTGTCTGACAGATTCCCTTCTACTCCTCTCAGGCCAATGCATGAGATATAGCAACTCACTTTCTCTCCTCGCCGGCCGGTCCTCCGCCGGTGCCGTTCCTCTTGCCCTTGCGGCCGCCGCGCTGCCTGGTGAGGCTCCAGTCACCTCGGCCGGGCTTGGCGGCGGCGGCGTCGTTGGTATCGCCCGAAGCGACAGCCTCCTGCGAGGCACTGGCAGCATTGGCAGGGGGCGCGCCAGGCGCGACGGCAGTGCCGTTCTCGTGAGTCTCGTCTGTCGGCATATTGCTTGGCCGACGGACGTCATAATGTGGGTGGGATGTAAAAGGTTCGGAGTTCGCCCTCGAAAATTTCCTGCCTCTTTGTTTTATTTTTTTTCGCACGCAGGGCCCCCTCCCGCGCTGCAAACACCTGCAAACCGCCCCACCATCCTGCAGCCAGGCTACCCTGGTGGATTCTTTGCCAAGATGCGTGGGCTGTGGCAGGCTGGGGTGTGTGTTTGGGTTCAGCCCCTGAACTTGTCCAATATCAGAGGGAGAAGAAGAAACCCCAAAAAAGAAGACATTCCTTGGCATATTATTAGGCTAGATGCAGCATTTTAATATCACTTTTCAAGCAAGCCTGAGTATATCTAAGAAAGAAACCACTGCGTTGGAGACATGTCCCTGACCCACATCACTAGGTCCCTCTGTAAACGCAGATTAGCACAGAGTTAAAGCCCTGACGTGGGCTACAAACATTTGGTCGACCAAACCCAGCAGCTCGACTGTATCTTGGTACGGCCAGTGAACAAAACTACCTGGGTATGGTGGGCTTTGGAAGGACGAGACGTCTACTCGTACAGCTTTGCATAATATCTCCCAATCTTGCGGCTATATACATTTATCTGGAGATATCATCATTGGTGTGGCTCAGATGGCAAGCGCCGCTCCGCTGGACCCTTGACTTGACGACGCTTCGCCAGCCAAGGGTGGTTAGCTGACACAGGAGTACCGGTAGCGTTCATCATGGCTCACTAGGAGAAGGGTCGAAGTAAATGTCAACCATTGAGAAAATAGAGCAGAGAAAGGCTAAAAGATATCTACAGCTCACAGTGAGTATATATAAATAGGCAGCGACGCCGGAGAAGAAGTCTGGTATTCGGGGTTTGGCTGTGCATGGTTCCTAGAGGATTTTGCGATCTAAACCAAAGAGCTAGAACCTGCGGACTCCAACTTGTCTTGACTGCTCATTCTGGTTACTACCGGAAGCCATGCATCGCAGCGTGTGGATAAGAGATGGGGAGCTACAGGCCCCTGGCACTTGGGATCTCGACTTCAACGAATTCTCGCCCCCAAGACCTCCTTGTTTTGGGCAGTAGCGAGCGAGCTCTATCCGGTCAGGTGCAGGTCTCTCGCCTGAGTCTCAACTCTGGGCGGTGGCTGCCTTGATGCTAGGCTCTGCCCAGCTGTTGCGAAGTACATGGCACCTGGTGCCTCCAGCTTCAGCGGGTGGCTGATGAATTCGGTGACCGCCTTTCGCACCCGGTTCGTGATGCACCACGGCTTGGCTAACCAGACTGCTCCTACAGCATTTACGCGTAAATCGACCCTTATTCGCTTAACACGGCCACCGTTACTAGGACCCCGGCATTTGTTATCGCAGCTTCCAAAAACTGGTTTCCAGTCTCTGTGGTCATGTTCAGCACCACCAGTATTTTTATGCAGAGGCCAGTTTCTGCTTACTACTCTCTAGATAGGTAGGTACCTAGGTACCTAGGCAGGTAGTCGTATCATCGGTTGGATCTAGTGTGGTGTGCATGCATGCTATGATCGTAGCCGGCCAAGGGGAGGAGCGCTATAGTCTCTAGATCTGCCCACTCTATGTCCTGCTGTACTATATCCAAGATCTGGAGCTTCCTGCCCGTCATCTGGTACACAAGAGCCTCTGCCGGAGTCAACACTCCGGCTATCGCTCCCATTGGGCCCTTGGGAGGACTCCTGCCTCCTTTCCGGGGCCCTGGGACAGGTCATTGGAACCGGCAGGAGACCCAGGGCTGCACAGGGAGCTCTTGCGCCGGCCCAGTGCCCCTATAGACACTGGTATCGAGTCTTTCGAGGCAGGCACGAGCCTCCCAGCCAACGGCCAGGCTTGGTCATGGGTCCTTCCCGCTCCTTCCCTGTAAGTCTCTGCCCTCTGCCGTGCCTCTGCTTCAAAAGGATTTCCCCCACCTCCCGGGCTCGCTCGTCTTCTTCCCTTTTTTCTCTTTTTTCCTCAGGCTCCTCCACCTACATCCGCCCCCCGCCCGCCCCCAGATTGCTTCTGGGGCCCTCATCAAACCACTATCGAGAAGAAGCCGCCGTGAAGCAGGAAGACGGTAAGTGTTGCTATTCCATCTGTATCCGCCTTGATTTTTACCATTTCGCTTCTTTCTGAATACAACACGTCTTTTGAACACTGGATGGGGATCTGCTTTTCGAATGTCTCTTCTGTATTCTAAACAAAGCTTGGTGAACTCGCAGATCCAAGCTCTCGCCATTCGACCAAGATGTCTTCCTCTTCTTCACGCACTCCCACCCCGGTCCCCACGCCCCATGACTGGAAGGATGTCACTCCGGAGAAGCCGGAGGATCCTCGCCAGCTCGGGGAGCTCATCATGGCCATAGGCCCGGGAACCACACCTAACAACACGCCCGTCTGCAGTACTCCGGATCCAAGAGCCAAACCAGTTGACGACAAGTGGGCAATGGAGGTCATTCGAGGCGAGGAGCTTAAGCTCCTCCGAGCCGAGATGGCCCGCCTGGACGCCGAATGCGAGGAATACACCCCAGAGGAAGAGAGAGCCGCGCGCCTCCAGGCCGAGGCCGAGGCGGCCGCTGAGGCGGCCGCCCTCGCTGACGACAACGGCGGAGAGGGCTCCTCTAAGCAAGCGGCCACCGAGGCCAAGGACCCCAAGGACGATCCTGCGTTTGGCCTTGTTGAGACTCGGCCTAAGTACCCCAAGCACCCTACTTCTCGACCCTTCATGGTCCGCCCCGCTGTACCCGAATTCGAGGCCGTCCTGTACATGGGCGCCAAACTCGACATCCAGTGGCGCGGCAACCAACTTAGATTGATCAAGCTGTCGCATGATGAGTGGATCCTCAAAGAGGCCCTCACCGACCTTCCGCTATTCACGCTTCGCAAGGAGATGCATGGAGGCCCGCTCCCGTGGCAGAAGCATCCTATCGTCTACCTGTACGAGGGATCGTACTTTGAGAGCGAGAAGCCGAGCCCTGTCGGCTCGTTCCGCGTCATCGGCGAAGGCGACAAAGCGAAGGACTTTGTCATCACGGTCATGCCCAAGAGCTTCCCCAAGGCGGACCAGCGCTGGTGGAAGCCTGAGAGATTCCGCAAGATTGTGCACGCACCCGAGCACAACGGATACAGCATCCCTCTCTTCTGCGCGCGCCACAGGGGCATCTGCGACGCCCACTGGTTCCGCGTGCCCATGGGTCGTTGGACCGACGCCGTGCACATGGAGGTTCCCGTGGTCTGGCGTGCGGGCAAAGACCACTGCGAGCTCCTGCGCCACGACATCGGTGACCACCCCAGGCTCGTGGCCCGCTGGTCTGGCGGCAACATCACTGCCCAACCTCACATCCCTTTTGCCCAAGTGCAGTTCATGATGGGCGTCTCCTTCAATAGAACGCTGGGCGACCCCTTCGTCCGCCTCACGGCGTTGACTGCAGTCAAGTTCCTGGGCATCTGGGACTTCGATTCCGAGATCCAGAACCGCTAGCCTCGACGTGCTGGAGAGGCCGGCCGGACAGCACGGCCTGCACGGTCGAGGTGACTCCGCGCAGATAGCGGGCAAGATCAATCGTTTTGTGGCTTCGAGAATCCGAAGGAACTGCTGATTTGTATGTGTATGGAAGATGACAACGGGAACAACATTGAGTGTGTATCGAGATGGAAATTGAAAGGGCAGTTGCTTCTGGCAGGTCATCACAGGGAACATTTTACTATGGACTTCAGTCAATGGTTGCGATGTGTTGCTAGGAGGAGTCTAAAAGACCTAACAGACCAGTACCTAGTTCAACTGCATCAGACAGGCGAAGAATTACGGATCATTTTCTTAATCTAGACTTCTCGACGGTGGACAGTTTGTGTCACCTCGACCAGCGGCCGACTGACTTGTGGTGATGCAGGGCCACGTTTTGTCTTCCCTTCGCCGAGAAGGCTATTTGAAGAGGCCCAGGCTGGACACAGGATCTATGTGCACCGAGAAAATACTCCCGAGAAGCCGGGAAAGACATAGTGGCCTGGGAGAAGATGGAGGGCGGGTGATGCGGCGGCATCGCTGGCCTCGCCAGAGAGGCTGTCAGACAATGGAGACGCGTTGTCGCGGTTATTTTCAGCCGCTTGTCACGTCCAGGAGGCTCCGATGGGCGGACTGCTACCGTTATTCCTTCTACGAGCTGAGGTAAACAGTGCGCCTCACTTCTTCTCCAAAAACCTATAGCGACATGTGTACCATCGCTGTCGACTTCTGGTCCCTCTCTAGACAGTTGGCATTGGAAATAACACGCAGGTAGCGATACCCCTCGTCACTTGCTTTGGGATTCGGGGAGAAAAAGCCTATCCCCGGCATACTTTGAACCGTAGTTATGCAGCAGGGCCTAGACCGCCAAGCATGGGGCCGCCCTGGGACCCCCGCAGGGCTGGGCGGAGGCAAATTATCCACACATTCGAAGGTGGGGGGGAAACTCGCTGGGCCCTTGCGTGGGATGAGATGGTCTGGATTGTCCTCAACCAGAAACTGCCACAGCCCGGTCCGCTACACAGGATCCGCGGCCATGGCGCACTCGAAAGCGGCGAAGAAGCGGAAGCAGAGCGCACAGGCCGACCAGCCTCGAAAAGCGGCCAAGACGGCATCAGCGGTCGCGACGAGGACACCACCCGACAGCGACGACAATGGCGCCACAGCCCTCGAGCCCAAGAGCCTACACAGCGTCATCTCTGACGAGGAGCTCGAGATCGCCGTCGAGACCCTGACAACACTGGCCAAGCATCCGAGCCTGATCAAGGCAAAGCAGTGCAAGGATCTCCGGGCTGCTGTCTACGACTTTCGCCAGAACTGCACCAGCGGCGTCAACAATGCCCGTATGCTACTCCTGTCCCCTCTTCTCTCCCTTGTCCACCACTTGTGTTGCTTCCGTTCGCTGACCACACGCCCTTCTGTCCACTTATAGCTGGCACAAGCCTCAGCCTCACCGCGCGCGTGACTGGCGCGCTGACCGACGAGAAGCATGACGATGCGCGGATCCTGCTCGCCGAGATGAAGATACGGGGACAAGAGCCCAAGCTGGGCGCGCTGTGTCGTTGGGTGCGAGACCTGGACGTCATCAGCGGACTCTCTACCTGCCCCGACGGCGACAACGGCGCAGCCACCCACGAGCGCAGCGGGCGCGACAAGCAGCGCCTCCTGGTGCTCGACGCCGTCCTGCGCGCATGCGGCCACTCCGACAGCAACCCCCACGCCCTGCCGCTGCCTCTCTCGGCCGTCCCGGGCATCGCGGTCCAAGAGATATGGGATCTGCACCCGCCGAGCTCGCTCCCATCCACGCTTCGCCAGACCTACGCCTCAGTTCTCGACAAGACGATCTTCGACTCGGCCCCGAGCGACCTCGCGTCCTCCCTCCGCGTTATCGAGCGCACTCCCGGCCCACAGCGCAAGCCGCCAAACCACCACGATGCCCTCCTCTACACGACCGCCCTAGGGACGATCCCCCTCGCCTCGCAAGACGCACGGCCGCCGGTCGAGATGAACGCTCACCCGATGGTGCCGGGCCTCAGACTCCTCAGGGGCGTGCTCTCGCCCGACGAGTGCAGGGCCATCATCGCCGCGGGCGAGACGGTCGGCTTCCTGCCCGACGCCCCGCTGCGCGAGGACGGCGACGTCAGCATCCTGGCACACAACTTCTACTGGGTCGTCGACCAGCCCTTCCACGACGCGCTCTGGGGCCGCGTCCAAGGCCTCGTCCCCTCGTTCATGGCCGGCCGCCCTGCCCGTGGCCTCAACCGCCGCTTCCGCGTCTACCGCTACGTGCCCGGCGCCGAGTACCGCGCGCACATCGACGGCGCCTGGCCGCCCTCGGGTATCAAGGCGGACGGCACCTACGTCTACGACGTCTCGGAGGGGACGCAGAGCTCGCTCTTCACGTTCCTAATCTACCTCAACGACGAGTTCGAGGGCGGCGAGACGACGTACTTTTTGCCGGCCGCGCGCGACGGCACGCTCAACGCCTACCCGGTGCGGCCGGTCATGGGCGCCGCGGCGCTGTTCCCGCACGGCGACGCCAGGGACGCGCCGCTGCACGAGGGGACGGGCGTGAGGAAGGGGGCCAAGTATGTGATTCGCACCGAGGTGGAGTACGACATCAAGCCTTCTCTATGAGAGGGCCGCCCTCGCAGAATCGGCTATTCTCTACCCGGCTACCCCGCCTCCCAATGTCTCTCATACACTCCCTCCGAGTCTTCCTCCGACCCTCGGTTGTGTTCGGTTCGTCCGCCATTCGGCTTCCACTGGTCTTGGGTGGGTAGCTGCCTACACCATCCCGATCCTATCCGCATTCCTTGATACTAGACACTAGCCTAGCATGCCCCTGCTTTCCAAGACTTACCTCTTTTGTCTCCTAAGCCAACGGTTGGGAGCGCTTTCGTCGGTGCGCAGCGGACAGGTATTCAGCCTAGCCAATGGCGGCAGCCTCGTCAGCGGACCGGGCCGGCCAATCATAACAGAGCATTTGATCACCTTGTTCTGCCTCCCGCCAATTCTCCTGAAAATAGGTCTCTGCCACGGAACATGGTCCCCTTCAGCCACTGCAGTGTCTGAGCTCCCGCCTCCACCATAGTGTCTCTGTGGTCGTCCTTTGGAGACCGATCGGAGGGCCTGGTGCGGTCTACGTGCTCGGCCTTGTCTGCTGCTGCTACTCCCCACCGATACCCTCATCTCGGCCAATAGGCCCCATCAAGCTTGCTGTACTCAGACTTGATCGCGGACCCGGGCCCTCGTGTGAAGGCATATAGGGGGATCATATAGACAACGTCATCCGGCCGACGATGTTTCGCCATTCACCCTTCCGAACCCCACGCGCGCCGGCTGTGTTTTCCACAGTTCTCGCGCCGATCATGTTCCCTTCTCGTCAGTGATGCCTAGCAATTATGAGAGCAATGTGGCCGCCTTCGACTCACCTCGTCCTCGAGATTTACGACTTTGGAGGCGATAGCCACAAAGAAGGAGGCTCAACAAGGCCACGCTCTCGCTACGAGGGTGCCGAATTCTAGCGAGGAGGCCTCGTCGATGTTGACTCCCTGCGGTCAGCATGGCTGGCTCGGCAGCTTCTACAGATCCATAGGCTGCTAGTCAGTAGAACCGGGGAGCGCAACTCGTCCGCCTTCACAACTCCCCTAGACTACGGGCACGATTCTGTCATCAAGGCCTTTGCCGGCACCACGAGCAGCGTCTTGTAGGCCTCCCGTTAGTGTGGTGGAACCTCGCCCTTCGAGGCCACTATCGGGGGAATGACAACGACTCGACACGACTTGTAAAAGGCGCGCTACACGGCGAAGACATGTCGACGCGGGCCCGATCGAACCCGTACTCGCCCGTTCTCCGTTAGAGACGAAGGAGGTGTTCTCGCCTCGGAAACTTAGCTTTTCAGCGTCCTCGGCGGGCACCCAAATCACCGACACGCGAGCTAGGAGCTGCTCTAGCCTGTGTACCTTTGCCATTGAGCCGGACGGACTGGAATGGTGACCTCCATTTCTCTGCCGCTAGCGCTTACGCCGGCGCAGACTGTGGGAAAGCTGTACCTCCCTCTCGCTTGTCCGACACCTGCCACATCGGTTGTCTGCTCCCTCGCTACGTGGTCAGGGTGTTCAGCATCTGCCGGCTTCTCTCCTCACCGAAGACAGACTTCTGGCGTGGCCGTTTCGCGTCCCTTACAGCAACAATGTGCGGCTGCCGTCAGGAGGGATACAGAAAAGCCACACGTTGTATTACTCGTCGTGCACGTCGGGCACTTGTCTGTAGTGGCGGCGGGAAATTCAGGCGGGGATGAGGAAACAGCCAGGCTAGTACTTGGATACGCGCATCAACTGGGAGACGTTTTGTTGTTAGTCATCACTCTGGTGTTTTCTTTGGGCACATGCTATGACTTTGTCTGGGCAGCCTCTCCAACGTCTTTACGACATGTTGTAAAGCCTATACGTATCCCGATCTCGCTGCCGGGCGCATTTTGCAGAGCTGAACGGACTTTGCCTTAGCTCGCATTGCTTCCTCAGTCGAAGATCTACCGCGACGGGCATGGACAGGTCGCGTAGATCGGATGTACTGGCACCAAGCATCGTGGTCTGAGTTCGCAGCTTGGTTTGTCTAGAACTACAGTGGCAGAATAACGCTCGGAGCTTTAGATGCCAAAATCTAGTGTGGGAAATACAGTGGCTGGGGAAAAGATGGTGGGGCCAGGAAAAGCAAGCGGACGCGCTGATATGAGCCGCTAGGAAAGATTAAAAAGAAAGTATAAACCCAAAAACAACGCCAGGCTGTTCGCCATGCACTCAAATGCTGAACCACAGAGATCTATATCGTCATAAGGGGACGTGCCGGCTCCCTGACCTCTAACCGAAACGCCGACGCTCGTCACCCTCTTGTAAAAGCCTCAGCAAGACGGCCGCTGCCTCATGGCCTGGTACGAGGTCGGCTGCGCCGCCAGCGGCAGGGCGGCCGCCAGGGTGCTGTGGATGATGCCGGGCAGGCGCAGGAACGACGGCGGGCAGGCGGGCCTGCTGGCGGCGCTCTTCTCGATGCGGCCGACGAGCGCGTCGCCGACAGGGGCGAGGCTGCGCTCGAAGTCGGCAAAGGTCGTCGCGTCCCAGCGCGGCTGGCGCGGGTCCGGGACGGCGTCGGTCCCCGTGAAGGCCAGGTACAGCACGTCCGTGTTGGACCAGCCGTGGCCGCCGTCGATGGTGGTGACGCCGCCGAAGCAGGCGCGCACCAGGCCAATGCCGGCCTCGCCGATCATGGCGTGGTTGCCGTCCGGGCCGTTCTCGTCGCCCCAGAGGCCGTAGAACTGTGTTGGGGGTGAGGGGAGCTTGGTGTTAGCTGACGGAAGGCAGAGGGGAGGCTCACCAGGAGTGGTGGTTAAAAGCGAGAGAGGGAAGAGAGCGGCCAAAGCCTTACCAGGTTGTCGCCACACACGACGGCTATGACGCTCAGCGGCTCGACGCGCTTGCCGCCCAGCAGCTTCCTGCGGCCACGGTCCTGGGGGTCGAAGGAAGGCCAACTGGGCTTGCCCTCGTTCGTGTTGCCGAAGACGACGTACGAGTGGATGAAGGGGTTCAGGTCCTGCATCCCGGCGGCGGCGCCTCCCATGGCCCTGACGTTGCCGCGGAACGACGTCTGGGGCTGGGTGTCGGTGCTGAGGCCGCAGCCGCCGTCGTCGCCGGTGCGGTTGAACTGCTGGCCGTCGCAGTCGACGTCCATATCGCTCAGCTGGCCGCCGGGCATCTGCTGGTAGATGATGCCATACTTGTCCAGCATGTCGCCGCAGTACGCCCCGGCTGTCGGGGAGGGTGTGTTAGCGCAGGGTCAGGTGACGGGGGCGTGTGCCGAGCCGGGGTACAGGGTTTGGGGCCGCGGCGGCTATGTTGCTTCATCACGACGGAACGTACTTGCAGAAGTGCCTTCATTTACTCTGAAGCCCGACGCCAGCTTCTTCTGACAGTCGCCCTTGGCGATGATGGCCGCCTTGAGCTGCCGTATGTTCTCTGGTATCTCGCGAGCGCTGCTGCCCGCTGGGAGCAACAGGGTCACGGCGGACAGGGCGATGGTGGCGAGGCTGGCCCGCATTATGTCGGCGCAGCGACTGAGCTGAAGACGAGGTTGACGACCAAAGACACAGGCAGAAGAAGAGAAGGAGAAAGGAGGGATGCCAAGCTTGCTTGACGGCCGAAGAAGAAGATAAAGGGACGGGAACGATGCTGGGATTTTTGAGGTACCACAGAAAAGAGGCCCAAAGAATGTGAGGGGACTCGCGCGCTCGGATTCTTGGCGGCTCAGAGCCGCATGGGCCTGCTAGAGGTTCCCGTGAATGACCAGCATCGATAGCAAGCAGGCTAGCAGGATAGAAGGAAGGCACAAACTCCAGTACTCAAGAGGTCCGGCCAAGCAAGGCGTTCGTGCACGGAGGGCCAGCACCGCGATGGCACTCAAAAAGAAGGTTGAGGCTGATGGACGGCGAGGTTGCACGAGCAAAGAAGAAGGTCAATCCCGCGACGGCTTCGCTTCGATCCAGACCCTCCTCGTTCCAGGTCCAACCAGGTCCCTGTGGTGGGGCTGGGCTGTGTGGTCGCATCACAGGGCCCGCTAGCGCCAAAAAAAAAAGCAGTGTGCGTGTTTTGTTTCGTGTCGGGGATGCGGCTGGCGCTTGTCAGCTCCCCTGGACCCCTGGCGGCAAAGGCCATTGGGCGGGAGTCAGCGGAGCTTCCCTTTCCTTCGCATGGGACAGGGCTCGTCGGCGCATCGTCATGATCATGGAATGTCACTTATGCCCGAACGTGAGGCCTTTTACACGACTCTAACTCGACACAAGTCTGGGTCAGGGCGTTGACTAGCCGCTATCTTTCCAAGCTGCCCGGCACTTTTGTTTCAAGCTGTCGACAGCTTGTTGAAGACGGCGCGAAGGCAAAAAGGAGAGCAATGCGATGAGCCGAGGTAGAAGAAAGGAGTGAGCACGAGGTCGAAGCGTGACGCGGCCCGCCTAATTTGTGGGGCTCAAACCGATTTTCCTTGTGGGCCCGTCCATCGAGTCGATCCCAGCTCCGCTTGCCGAGCACACCCAGGACAACAAAAAGATCAAGACTCGACGACACCCCGTCTCCCATAAGTATCCAATCGCGTCAACATAATCTCTAATGCCGATATAAACTGTTCCAGGCAGGCCCGGATCCTGCGCATGGCCTCAGAGACAGGAGTCGGCTTATCATGATCGCTGCCATGCTCCGAGCCGCGACGAAGACCACCGTATGCCCACCCTGTCGACTGACTCCGTTTCCCTACCTCCGCTACCATTCTGGATGATGCAAAGGCAACCCACTCACAGATACTAGATCCCTCGAACTCCCGTGGCCGCGGTGGCACCGTAGAAGGCTCCTGGGAGCAACAACATGCAGGCGCTAACAAAGCACGGAAGCTATAGCCTCTCTCGTCGGCATAGCCGTGACGATGACCCTCTGGCGGTAGCTCCAAGCAGCGTAGCGCCCATTCTCCAGGACACAAGGCCAATTCTTACTCCTCTCCGAGTTTCAAACCCTACCACCGGCAACGAACCTCGCTCCAGATGGAGGTGTCGCAATATTTCCCGCAGCCGTCGGCTTTTTCCTCGGTCCTTCCGAGGCAGCGCTTATCCTGGCCTTCGATGGCAAAGTGGCCACGGTGGTTTTTCCAGTCGACGCATAGCCCTACCATGTGCGGCACGGCCGTTTTGCGGCAGCCCTCGTTGGCGTTGACTGCGTATTCGCCGTGATCCGTCCTGAAGACGGCGTCCTCGCTGTGGCAGCCGAACCACCAAGGACTACACTGCGTTTTGACGACCATGCTGTCGGCAGCACAGCTGAGTGTGAGAGTGGCGAGGGTGATGGCGATCTGGACACGCATCGTGAGATAGTGCTGACTGTTATGTCTTGGCGGGCAGCGCTGGATCTTAGCGAGGTGAATGTGTCTGGGGAATTCGTGCTCGGGAGCGATGTGCGTACCTTGAGCTTTGTTTTCAGGCCAAGAGCTCGAACAGATGACGCTGCTCGATAATATTTGTTGCTTGTGGAGAGCTTTAGAAACGATCGCGAAAGTGCCTGGTTTATATAGGTACCTAGGTAGGTAGGTAGCCATAAAGGTTCTTTGGGAGCATACAACTCGTCAGCTTGACCGATCTTTACAGAGAGCGGGGGCGTGGGCAAATTTATTTTGCAACCCGGGCAGTTGAAAGTTTACAGCAAAACGCCGTCCCTTGAGCCGCTGACATACTTGTGCAGCACAGGTAGGCTTGACGATGACCTCCCGAAACCTTCCATTGCGGAGGTGGCGACTAATGTTTCGCAGCTCGTGCTGCTTCTCCCCGTGGCGCATCTTGGCAACGACGACTTCCAAAACACCGATCGAGCCTCGAGAGCTGGATGAGACCCATTAGGGCGCAAGCTACGCAGGTCTTGAGAGCGCGTCGCCAGCCGGGAGGCATGGGATCATGCCGTGTCACAACTTGCAGGTAGAGATGGAGGGACGGGGATGGCCTTCGGTTCGAGAGAGTAGCAAGCTGGCGGACAGCCGCAGGCGTACTGCTTTTAGACTTCTGCTACAACCCGCGTGGTTATGCAGCCGCCTGCATACCCGTCAAGTACGACCTTGTCATGGCTCATGATACTAGACCGCAGTCACTCCACCCTCGTTTCTCCTATCGCAGCCAGAGCCCACTCAACGCTCTGGACCCAGGCCGGCAGCGCCGCATGTGGCGATGGCCGCAGCGCGACCTCGGCCTCGCGCACCAGCGCCCTGCCGGGCCGGCCGGCCCACCAGTAGTCTTGGGACATGCGGTGGAGGATGACGCCCCAGTACATGAGCAGGAGGATGGCGAGCGGCTCGGGCCGGCGCGCCGCGGCCGCGTAGTCGGCGCCGGCCATGGTGGGCCAGAGGATGCCAAAGCCTCTCGTGTTGCGGTCTAATGTGCGGGTGAAGAACTCCTCCAGGTACGAGATGGCCCGCTTGTACATAACCTTGGTGCTCCTCGTGGTTCCGGAGTCGGCATTGGCGGTGTCGCCGGCGGATTTTCCGCTGGACGAAGGCGTCAGGGGCTCGTCGTCCTCAGGGGTGACGAGATCGTTCACGGCGTGGAGTCGGGCCACAGCCGCCTTGGTGTCTTCGTCTAAAAGCTCAAACGGGACGTCCTCTTTCCAGTTGGGCCGGGCGTTAGTCGGATAGGGGCCCGCCTCCAACCAATCCAAGCCAATAAGTGCAACCTGGCCAGCACCATGGATCATGTCGAAATGGATCATGGCTGCGGCGAGGGTGCTGCCCGTCGACGACTCTTCAACGGCAGGACCAACGTCGAACTGCGGCATAACCATGTTCATGATACCTGCAACAGACGAGAAGATCACCATGGCTTGGTGGGATTCTGGGTCTAGATTTTCGCGAGGCGACCCCACAAGGAGTTTTCGGAAGGCAGTCAGTCCTCGATCGTAATAGCGAGCGGCGACGAGCGGATAATCTGCGTCCAGTGTCGGGTATTTATCGCCGTCGTCGTTCATGGCAATATCCAGGGCTGAGATAGCCATCATTCCGTCCATGAGGAACGGCACCCTGAGGGCGGCTTGCGGGACGAGGACCTGCATCACCTGGTGTTCCTCGGGGATGCAGCAGAGACTAAGGTAGGTAGCAGTAGTCCAGCGATGTAACAGGGCCATCTCGAGCGCGGCTGTGGACGACTCGGACGGCGAAGCCGACCGTGTCCCGGCTCCGTTTTCCGCTAGCGGCTTTGGTATGCCGTCCTTGGGACTCTCTGTAGGAAGGGTCGGTCCGTAGGAGCAGGCTGTCTCTCGTACCACACAGTTGGCACATGGCGGGCCTGTCTCGTCGCACTAGACAGGTGGCATTGAGGGTGAGTAGGCGGCATGGTTATCCAAGTTGGAGGAAGTAGTCTGATATGCGGGGACGCACTTTGACATGGCGTTTCTTGCACGCCTGACAGCCGTTCTTGGACTTGGTATGGTATTTCCTCTTTGGCTTGGACATGTCGGCGCTGTCGGGCTCAGGGAACGTCCAGCGACAAATCAGAAAGGTCGATGTTCAGGGTGTTCGAGATCGGATCGCAAGTCTCGACGGTCGATCTTGGCCGCTCACCTATGACGGCACGGAAAACACGTGCTCTTCTTCTCTGGCAGTCAACAGCGGCGAACCAACGGCTTGGAATGGGAACGCCAAGCGACGGCTGATGGGCCATCGCGGCACCTCCCGGCCTTGCATGCTGAGGGCGCCGCTTCCCCGCGCGCCCAGCAAAAAAGCGAGCGCGTCCGAGATCACGTGAACCCGCGCTCCAGGTCTGCGGGCGGGGAATCACAGAACACAGCTAATCTGGCGCCCCGACTTCCACCCTCAACAGCGCAACCTCGTCCTCTCATGGAATTGTCATGGCTCCCAGCGACTGGCAACAGAACACTCTCCTCTCCCGCGACACGACTCCGCCGCTACATACTCGCTAACCTATGAGGAGGCACACACTCGCCGGAAGTGGAAAGGCGTCTCATTAACATGGCGGCCTTGGTGGGGTCTTCCTTCCCATCTATAAGCTTCGCCTCGCCCTGACATGCCATTGTGGGAAGCGAGAGGAGATCTCCCGAATCCTTCGGTGCGAGTCTGGCCCCGCGCCATGGCACACGCGCCAAGGATGCAATACATAATGCCACCTTCTTTCCGCCCCGGCCGTTACCCGCGCGGGCTGGGCGCTTGTCTTTGCTCTCCTACCTCTATCTCCCGTCTCTTGCCGCCCCGTGACGGCTGTTGACGGTGCTCGTCACAGGAGACAGGATACCAGAGCGCGCCGGGAAGGATTATCGCCGAGGGCCGCCAAGGAGAAAGGGGCACAATGGCGGACTACCATTACGGCCAGCAAGGGGCGGCGCCACGGCCAACCGGCAGTCCGATGGTCCCATACGGGGGTATCCAGGCCATGTCCAGCAACGGCCTGCACCCGGTTGAGCAGACGGAGAAGCTCCCCAACGCCGCCGGGGTCAACGCCTTGCCATACACACGCGCAGAAGCACACAGCCAGGCACAATTCGGAACGCTGCCGCCCCATCTGCCACAGCAGCAGCAGCACACTCATCGACCCCAGAGTTCCCCAAACCCGTGCCCGAAAATACCTACATGGCATATGCTTCGTCCTCACAGCCCCCGTCTGCGTCGTTCTCCCAGTCCTCACCGGGCCCCGAGAAGAGGATCCTGGCTCTGAGGAGGACAACTTCCTTTCTGACGCTCAGCAACATCTTCCTCGTCACCGCTTCCATCTCGTCGGTGTTCTCCCGAGCCAGCTGAACAAGAACCAGAATCTGAGTGGAGACTGCGCCGAAAGCTCGGCACATCCAGCGGCGGCGGGTCGCCTACATCGTAAGCATCATCCTTCGTACCCCCTTGTCCCCCTCTTCACACAGCCACTGACGATCCATTCCCAGGCTCAACGTACCAGCGCCCACATACCCAAGCGCTGGTGGCAGCAACCCGCGCATCTGCTTCGACAGCAACACGCCCCCGCGCGCGGAGGCGCAGTTTGGCACGCCCGCCGTCGACTGCCCGCGGCGCGACAACGCGACCGCCCCGGTATACGGTCCCGGGCACAAGCCTGACCTTTGAGCGCGTCTGCGGCGTCGACCTGACGGCCAGCGACGTGGGCAGCTTCCCAACCACCTCCATGCCCGACTGCCTCGCCCTCTGCGCCCAGCTCACCTCTACCCCAGCAGCACCATGGGCCGCCGCCTCGGCGTCAGCTGGGTCTTCGGCAGCGGTCTCCAAGGCCAGGGGTCAAGCTACTGCTACCCCAAGCATAACATCAGCATGCCCAGGAGCCAACGACATGATACCGAAAGCGCGTGCCTCGTTGCCCGATGGCTTGCCTTTCCATTTAACTATATGCTTGGGGCACCCTACGCGCCCCCCTTTTTTTCCTCCCAGTTTTATCAAGCCTCTATCATCATCAAGCAGGATCCCGCCATCTGAGCAGATTATTTAATTTTAACTCTTCCCTCTTGCCGCCCAGATCCATAGACTCAAACTGAACCTTTTCGCAAATCTATTCCCGCCTGCCCGCATGTGCCATAGCATAGCCTGTCCCAGCAGCGTTCAGCCCGCAGCCACTGACTGTGAGCCGCCGCCTTGTTCCCCTGATCCACAAGGTCAATGGATCCGCTCTATGAGCCACCTGACAAGTCCGCGAGCAAGGAAGTTTCCATGTCTACCATCTGCGTGCTGCCTCGGGACTCGCACCAGGCGCCGAGAACATTCGCTGCAGTCTGGAACGTCTCACGATTTGGGTGCTCACCCTATTCCAGCACAGCCCCGTCCAGCCGTATCAACATCTTATGCCTCAGCACGAGATGTCTCCTCGTTTCCCGGACACCGTACCTGAATCTGTTCTCCACAGCTCGGTGTGGTCGTATAGAGGAGACAAGAGTCTCCATTCATCACACTTTTGGCCCCCTTTTTACTTTACCCCTTTTTGATCCTCAGGGGTGGGTCCCCGACACAAAGTGAGCAGTCACGAAACTCTCTCTTTCCCTTTTAACGTTTCACCAAAAACCGCCGCATGATGAAGAGAAAGCATCGATAATTTTATTTAGGCTCCCAGTGTCCCGCTGATTCTATCGGCTAAATAAGACAAAATTCTGCTTATGGGGCAAAACTCGAACAAAACCAGACGTCCAAGGTTTGAGGAGAGATCGAAGTCTGGGCTTCTTGTGTCCAAGGTTCGCCGTTGTTTCCGTTCTTCTCCTGGGGTAGACACTACGCCAAGTTTAATGGAAAGAGGCCCCAGGCTGAAGGCTGACGCCCGGAGGCTTGGCTCCCGGAGGCCCTGGAACTTTACAACATGAGTCAAAAAGAATTGGAGAAAAATGAGATACAAAAAGGTCGGAGGAGCGCCCCAAGGACATCCTCTTTCGTCGGGGTTCACACGGTCTTCATTGGGCATGCCCCCGGAAACGTGAGTTGGACGCGAATGGTTTCTCCATTCATAAAGGACATCTCTGCATGTTCCTTGTTGGCAGGTTGGAGGGGTGATCACTGCGGCGAGTGAGCGCTTGCAACTCCCCCCTGAGCTCCGGATGCATGTCGGCCGGAAAGAGGTTCGGGGCCCGATTTGGTAGGTGGCTCGGGAAGGTTATCCCCTTCGGGAGCATGCGCGCCTGCCTATGGGCTAGTTGAACTGCACAGATGCTAACTATGGGGACCACCAAAGAAGCAGTTAGGCAGGCACTACCAGGCCAGGGGTAGAGAGGGCTATTCAGAGCATTCAGGGGGAGATAAGGTCACTGTCATCAAAAAACGGTGATGAGTGCCTAGCATCGCATCCCTAAAGCCAGGTTGCCATCCATGGTATGACTGATGAGGGACTTGCGTCTTGCCTGGCATGTACTGAGTTCAACTTCTTGGCTGTGCGTGCTGGAAAGGCTGGTCCCCCGAGGGAGTGTTCGAGAGATAATGATGTGTGATCATGATGTGTTGTTTATTACTCTAGTCCAAGGGGAGAATGAGGATCGAAGCATCTCCCTAGTTGAGATGTTGTCAATTCCTGCGGCTGCTTATCTTGGACCAGGCGTAACTAGGATGTAATTAGAAATTCTCGCGGGTCGATATTTTTGGCACAAACGACGGTCTATCCATCAAAGTGGTACCTAGCATGGAAGCCTGCCATCTCTGACAGCCACCTCGATGCCTGCCAAGTCGAGGAGCCCCCAACAGCCCTAGCAGCGCCCCCATCGCGCCCCAGAGAGGTGCAGAACGCTGCTCTCTGCAGACCTCTGGCGCCGGGCCAAAGATCAGAAGAGCATTGGGAGATATCACAGGCCGAGGACGCTGGACGAGAGCGTGGGAAGTACTGCCCTTAAGTGTGAGGCTGAGGATAAAGGAAGTCATGCAGTGCTCTATGGAGGTGATAGGTTTATGCCTCTGGATCTGCCCCGTGGCAAGCAACGATACCAGTTGGTCAGGGCTACGTTGGAAATAGCTTGAGCATGGGATAGAAAGCCTCAAGTTTCCTAACGCGCACATTGGCTTCAATTTCCTCTCATTGTATTGTAGCATTGTCTTGTACCTAAGCTCTCCAGAACTCAAAAGTGGCCTGGAGTCAGAGTCTCATCTGTGCAGATATGTTGGTCTTATCAATCAGAAAATCTCATGCCGCCTCGCTCAGTTGCCGCGGGCGCCGAGGCCCTCCTCCTCTGTGGAACCACCGCTGCTTCGGCCAACTCCCTTCTTGAACTCGTACCCGTTGCTCTCCCAGAACGGCCGATTGCCTCCATCGCTGCCGCGCGGCGTCCGGCCTAGGAGTCCTGTGAGGTTGAAGGGGTCGCACAGTGTGACGATGAACGGCCGCTTGTCGTTCCAGCCAGGGCCCTCGAGCTCCGTCTCGCCGTCCTGCGCCAGGTACGTCGTCTTGCGCAGCGGCAGCCAGTGACGCGGGTGCAGCACCACGAAGACCGCAACCGCGAGGAACAGGAAGGTGGCCTCAAAGACGTAGAAGTACCACTCGAAGCGCACAACCGGCGGCACCGAAGCCGGGTCCTGGCCCGCGGCGGTCGCGACGGCGAGGTTCTCAAAGGCAAAGTGCTCGACGGTGCGGTAGACGGTGCGGGCCGTGACGAGCAGCATGGACAGGTAGACGCCGAGCAGGGGCATGTTGATGCTCGGGGTGCGGATGCCGCGGCGGAAGCAGCGCCACTGGAAGACGGCGCCGAGTCCGACCAGGAGGAGCGCAAAGGAGAGCTGCAGGATGAGCGAGGCCTTCATCATGGCGTTGCCCGTCCGGGCGCGGGCCTCGGCGTCCGCGGGCGCCCTGCTCTGGATGAGGGTGCCGACGACGCTCTGCATGACGCCCAGGGCGTTGAGGATCTCGACGATGAAGGAGAGCATGAGGAAGCTGGATAGGACGCGTCCCGGGTGGATCGGGGAGAGGTAGGGCACGTAGTAGAGGATGCGGCCCAGTATGTGGGCGTTGGCGAGCTCGAGGAGGGGACTTTGATGTAGAGGCGTGGTTAGGATAAGGCTCCACGAGCTTAGGCCCTGAAGGAACGGCTGGGTCGAGAATCAAAGGAGAGGCACTGACGCTGTCGCGTAGAGGATGAACTGGGTCGCGATGAAGGCATTTGCGTGGGTGTAGTTGAAAGAACTGAAGATCCTGACGGCAAAGCCAGCGGTAAAAGCCAAGGCCGTAAATGGTAGCAGGCCAGAGGTCGTCCAACTCTTATACTTCCTGTCTCATGCGGGTGGTTAGACATGATGGATATCAGGAGGATCAACGCCAGCAACGCCAAGGGTGAAGGAGCCATGGAAGGCCGGCGGGACATACCAGGTCAAGTAAAGATGGCCCAGTGTCAGGAGCGCGTACGCCGCCGTGAAGACGGCCGCAGCAGCAGTGCTGGGAATGTAGAAGAACAAGCTTCCCGAGACTGACAGCATCGGGCGTCAGCGTGGGAGGGGGCATGTTTGGCACGGGACGAACTCGGGAGCATACCTTGGTTGCCGTCCGACATTGCAAAAGTCCAAAAAGCACAGCTTTGGCCGGGAGGTCAAGTTATGGCGGGAATCCGTACGTCGGCTGGATGGATGCGAGTTGCGATCGCTGAACGTGGCCGTTTAGCTCGATGGGTTGGGGTCTGGTCTCCAAAACATTTTTGCGTCAAAGGAGGGCGGGAAGGCACCGCCTTTATGGAGAAAGGTCTTGAGATGCATGGCAGATGAGCCATGAGGAGAATGCCTAGATCGGAAGTCCAATTCTATTTCGTTAGGCGACCTGGTTGGTATGCTCTGCCTCGTTTGGCTGACAAGGAGGGCGGCGTCGATGCCAAGCTGACCCGACTTTCGTATACGGGATACGCGTATTTCGTAATATGCGCGCGAGCAACACAGCCACACGTGATGTTGTCTGCGGGAGCCACAGCTGTGGATCAAGCTGACGACGACGTGACTCGTAAGCACGCATCCAATCGCTCCCGTCCCATTGAAGCAACGAGAACCTCGATCGGGGTCTTATTCACGAGTCATGGCCCCTGACGGCGACCGACCACCAGACCATGGTTGGGCGGCACCCCTGCATGCAGTATCAAGTGTTTAAATTGACGTTGTGGATGAATATTGTAGGCAGCGCTGGCATTGATTACGCTCGGTCAACCATCGATTGTGGCTGGGAGACGCCTATGGGGTCAAACGATGCCATGCCTCTTCCTCGGACAGAGAGCTGGGAAGTGAGCGAGCTTATCTCTGGTGTCCGCACGGAGGATGCCCATCCACGGCAATGGAGCTGTCAGCTCGCGGCCCCATAAAACAACAAAACTCCCCGTCTGCTCCAAGTCATAAATTGGGGTTGAAGACAGGTTCGTCAGACATCCAAGAAGGTATAGAGGTAAGCACAGAACGAGCCAAGGATGAACGGCAACGAAAATAAGGATTTGGTATCACCGTCACCCCCTGGTCAGCTTCCACCATGTTGACCATTGATATAGCTGCTTCCGCCCGCCTCGGCGCCAGCCACGACGTTTGTGCGGACGACGCGGGCCGAAACGATGTCCATGTAAACGAGAGCGACGATCTCGAGCCCCATGTACGGGCTGTAGAGGTATTGCAGCTCTTGCTCGACGGGGACGCCGTCGTGCTCGATGGTCTTGTTGTGGCCGGTGAAGGTCATGTCGCGGCGGTAGTCGCCTGCCAGCTGGCGGCCCATCTCGCGCCCGCCGTTGTCGAGGTAGACGTCGTAGATGCTGCCGTTCTGCGCCAGAATACGGTTGCGGTGGTTGCGCCCGCTGTAGTCGTTGACGCTGAAGAGGATGTTGTACGCCAGGTTGTACTCGAGGCTGCGCTTTTGCACCGTGTTGCCGCTGCTGTCACCGCCGCCGCCGTTGCCATTGCCGCCGTCGATGATGCCAGTGGTGCCGTTTATAACGCCGCCAATCGTGCGCCCAAGAGTGGCCACGATGGGGTTGAGGTCGATCGAATCGAGCACGTCGCTGACCATCTGCAGCAGGTTGCCGAGGCGGGCCTCGAGCTCGACCTTTGCCGTGACGTTCTGGATCGAGAGGCGCACGCGGTCGATGGAGGCGTCGACGCCGGCGTTGAAGTGCAGCAGCTTGAGCACCTGCGCGTCCAGGTTGACCTTGGCCGTGGTGTTGTCGACCTCGACCGAGATCTCCTGCACCGACACGGACGCGTTAAGGTATACGTCGGGTTCCGTCGGCGGCTCGACGCCCGCCGTGTCGGTGTTTTCCGTCCGGTACGTCGCCGCCTCTGGGTCGCCGTTCTGCTCCAGGTTGTAGCCGATGTAGCCGTCGCCGCCCTGGCGCGACCCCACGCTAGTCTGCGCGGCTGCCAGTCCCAGGAGGAGGGAAAGTGCTAGGGCGAGTGCCCTGCTGGAAGAAGTAGAGAGCTTCATGGTGTGCTTTGCGGTTTCTTCCCCGCGACGTGAGGGAGAAGAGACTGCAAGAGTAGAAGGGGCAGAGCGATGGAAGATGGAAAACGTAGGGCGGCGATGGGTAAAGGGGAAGAGTCCAGCAGCACCAACAGCTAGTCCGCAGCAGGGAGATGTGCCTCGATCAGACAGGTCTCAATGGCTGGTGGGAGAGGACTGCCTCTTCTGGATCCCAGAGCTGGGGACGGGCAGAACTGACGGACGAGCAAGTCCCGGCCACGCCAAGGTGCCAGCCCGAGGATCGTGGGACGGCGACCTACGTCAACAAGATTGTGATAAAACGGTCAGTTAAGGCCAGCCAAAAAGGGGCTAATGCGGGCTTCCAAGTTCTGGTGTAGGTCCGGGCCTCCTGTCTCCGTGTCACCTCGTCTTGTTCCTTGCTTGCTTGTCTCAGTCGGCAGCCAGTCGGGGAAAAGGAGCTGCTGGGTTGGAGAGGCCCAAAGGACCGTTGAGGGGCAGGCGCACCACGCAGGCTTGGCTGGCCGGCTCCTCATTTCATCACAGCAACGGCCATCGCAAAACCTGACCCAGATCGACCAGCAGCGGCGCGGCATGCACCATCTCCCATTGCCAGTCGCTGAGCAGAGCGCACCCACTGGCCGGTATTTGCTTCTTTATCCCGGGCCTGCATGCATGCGCGGCACTCCTAGCATGCAGTATGCTTAGGACCAAGATGATTTATGGGGCAATGCCTTCATCTCTGCCAGACGCGAAGTGGAAAGGAGAGGTGTATTTGCGTCCGTTGTGACCAAAACATGTCCCTTCACACCATCTTGTGTGCGCATCTTGGTGGCTAGTGTGGCTAGTGGTTTAATTCCCGCGCATCTGGGATTGCAAGGAGACGGGAGAATGCGGCTGGGAGATACCTCGACCATTGAGCAAAAGGACGCCTGTGGAATTGGCTTCTGATACTAAACAAATCTGACTCCCACCACTGCGGAACGAGCTTTCTGGACCTGGCAGGCCCCAGGGGCCTCCGTCGCGGATGCAACGCCCCGGAGCGAAGTCTCCTCGACCAGCGATCGATGATTTGATGTGAGTGGCTCGGCCGGGCTTCCAGAGCGGGTTCCAGAGCCCACCTGGCCGCTCGCCGATCTCCGACCTTCCGAGGCCCGCCCACTCGAGCCCACTTTCAGGGCAGATGCGTAGTGGAGAGCGGTGGGGAACAGCCTCCTCCTCTGCAGCAGTGGAATCGGCGGGGGAACCCGCGGAACTGGCAGACGGGGCCACGGCAAACGGGAACGAAAGAAGCGTGCGTTGATTTGCACACAACGAGACGACAGGAATGGCACCAGCAGCAAAAGAACTCGTCCAAAAACCCTATATCCCCGCTGCAGGGGAATGATGATGAGCCGCCGATCTTTTCCCACCTTCGGCTCGCGTCCGCTTCCCTCCCTGTCGCCAAATGCAACCCCGCGACGCCATCAAACGGTTCCGCACCCGCACCGCGCAAGCCTCGAGCCTCCTTAGCCTGTGTCTCCCACCCTCCCCGGCGAGCCTAGGCACATAGAAGCACAGATTAAGACGCAATCTCCTTGGAACTTGGAAGCCGTTGCATCTCCTGCATGCGGCGAAGAGTGCTAAGCCAAACGGAGGCCGGAAACGGGCGCCACGTCGCGTGCGAGCAGCTGCCCACACGCACACACACACGCACACACACACACACACACACACACACACACACACACCAACGGCCTCTCTGCAGCACCTGGTACCTGATAAGCATAACTTCCGGTTCAAAAGCCGGGGCCAGCCTTCTCTCGCCTTGTAAATTAGCGCCATTTCCGTCACATCGACGGCACTGCGGCTGTCCGGAGACTGCTTCTATCACGTCTCGAGGCGTGCTGACGTATCCATCGTCAGATGCGCAGGGCCTGGGAGCAAGAAAAAAAGAGAACGGCAGGGAGGGATGGGTCGGAAACGCTGTCACGGATCTTGACTTACTGTTCGAGCCCCTGACATTATCAGACATGCGCTTGTTGCTACCTTCGGCCACATGCCCCATCCGGCAGAACCTCCCGGTCGTCTCCGTTGCCCGCGATGACGGCGGTGAGGGGAGGGGATGTTGGTCTTGCTTGCTTGCTTTCCTTTGGTCTCATTTCGGGCGTTCTGCCCTGGTCCACCCGCGCCGGGGAAAGGGGCCTATAACCATGCGATAGTGTAACTCGTGCATGACGTCCAGACGCGGCATCGGCAATGCGAGCGGTCCATCCTCACCGGACACATCTCTTCGCTTCCCGCCCACCGATTAGGTATTCTCTTCTTCCCCTTTGTCCTCCCTTTTTTTCCACTCAAGCCTCATGCACAAGGAGAGGCTCCTACATACACTCGTTCAGCAGACACCCACAAGTAGGGCGGCTGTTTCTTTGTCCATGCTGGAATAATATTTATCTTTGCCCACCAAACATGCGCAACAACGGCCTTATCTTGCTCGTTGTGAGCTTCCTGCTACTCCTGTCCTTTGCCATTGCGCAGGACTCTACCACGTCGACGGAGTCGCCCCCGCCCACTTCCACTGGCCAGCCCACTACAAGCAGTGAGCCCACCGGCACTACTTCTGCCCCAACGAGCACCTCTACGGGTGGCGGCGGCGGTAGTGGTGGAGGTGGAGGAGGAGGTGGCGGAAGCGGCGGCGCCAACTCCAACAGGGGCCCGCCCGACGTGCACCTCAAGGTGCCCGAGCTGTCCGTGGGCCGGATCGAGCTCGACGTGGACAACCTGCGGGCCGACGTGAACCTGGCGGCCGAGATCGCGGGCCTCGTGTCGATCAACGCGGGCGTGCAGGTCGGGATCCAAAAGGTCAACATCACCATCGCCGACGTCAACGCTGAGCTCGAGCTCGTCATCCGGCTGGGCCACCTGGTCGAGGTCGTCAACCGCACGCTGCACACGCTGGACCTGAACCCGCTGCTCGTCAACGTGCTCAACGAGGTCGGCGACCTGATCGACGCCGTCGTCGGCGCCGTCGACGGCCTGCTGGGCTCCATCCTGCAGGGCGACACCAAGCTCAGCTTCATCATCGACAACCTCGGCCACATCATCCAGGAGACCGTCGGCGCCGCGGGAGAGACGGTCAGCACCATCGTGGGCAGCTATACCCAGAACATGACCTTTACGGGCCAACAGAAGACGCTCGAGAACGGGTTGGTGCAGAAGACGTACGAGTACAAGGAGCTCGGGTCGCTCGTCAACGTTATCACGAATGCCCTGGGCCAGGTTGTGCAGGCCGCTGTGGTTAGGGGCGGAGGCGGAGGGAACGGAGGGGGTGGAGGTGGAGGTGGTGGTAGCGGCGGCGGCGGCGGCGGTAGCACCGTAACGACCGCCACAACGCAGCAGCCGGCGCCAACGCCAACATCATAGGTAGTTGGGTGAAGCTTCTCTAGGCGACGTCATGGTGTCGGGTCTAGGGCGACATAAGCATATCTGTGGTTCGCCGCCCCTCTTTGTAAATAGACCAAAACAGGTCCCTTCGACGCGGGCGAGTTCGGGAATAAGAGAGATTTATTAATGCGACGTTTTAACATAATTCAGGTCTTAGCAGCTACGAATCAATGATCTTCTTCGCGCATCCGATGTTGTGGCTGGTGATTTTGGGCACCTGATCCCACTCCTGCCGCAGACCAAACGCCATCACAAGTTCACCTCCAGACCTTGACTGGCACCGAACGTATATTGCCCAGCCCGCGTCCCCCTACCTCACCTCCTCTTCCATAATACGCTACGTTCTTTTACGAGAAAACTTGCTAACGATCCGCATTCCCTCCCCATGCAGCGACAAGGCGCGCTCTATCCAGCCTGTTGTGGCCATCTCCCATCACCGCGCCTTGGCGATTTGATCATATCAGTAAACATGCCCAAGGCTACGCCCTTCTCCGCGGCCTAGGTGGCCAGATGCCCGAGGCTATCTACCTGGTATGTTCGTTACCTTTCCCGTATCTCATATATGGATCAATTCCTCGGGCTATCACACTCGTGAAAACATTCCCCGCCTGGCTACATTACAGGTTGACTGGTGCCTGGCATCGTGGCCGACCGCCTCTTGCACTACTCAACACATTCTCCTCTCATTTTCCTCCCGCTAATCATCTCCATCGCGAGACATTGTTCTACAACAGCAACATTAAAACCCGCTAACTGCGAGACTTCGTCGACCGTTAGTCCAGCCGGCTGCCACAATGCCTCCTGGTTTCCGGACCCGATTTCCCAGGAGCTGCCTTGTCGCCGACAGGTTCACAGACAAGCTGAACATACAGCGAAAGTTGAGAGCCGGCTAAAGGTAGGGCCGAACGAAGGATAGGCTCCGGATCCCCACCCAGAATATGTTCCGAGCCCGAATATCCTCTACGTCGGAAGATTGGCAGACATGGGAAACCCTGGGTCAGATCTCTGCTGATTTTTGAGCGGATAGACCTTCGAGAAAAGTCCAAGATGTCGCTGGTTAGACAAGGCTGTCCGTGCCTGCTCCTCGAGCAATGCGTCCCCGTTCTCTAAGGAAGCAAGACCTTGGTGGTCAGCATCCGACCTGGTATGCTGTTTCACCATACAGATCAGATAATGCAGGAACTAAGAGGAGGCATGCGAAGAAATCCAGGAACGCGCAGAGACTACTCGCTCGCTCAGCTTCAGTGCCTGTCATTCTCAAGAGCACGTTTCCTCTCCGATCGCCAAAGCTCATATTTGCCTACGGCAAGCTGCTGGCATGAATCAGCGCACGCGCTAAAAGGGGTCTGAGGGCGCAAGCTTACCCGTCTGCAACGCATAGGCGTAGGATAACGGCGTCTCTAGCGCTTAGTGGAGCACTAACAGACCTGCAAGGCCATTTTTGTCTCACGCTTGCGCCCAAATGCCACTGTTCTGCTCGCGCAAAGGCCCTAGCCATCTCCCACACGCCAGCTTGCGGAGGCAGACGCCTAATAGACGGCCTTATGCCAAGATGGGAGCATGCGGCGCCGCGTCGTCGAGGCCCCTGCGAAGGAGAGCAAGTCCGATGAATGCCTCCGTTTCTAGCAATGGAGGTTATCGGGTTGAGGGCTTGACTACCACATGATAATGTTGGGGACTCCGGAGCACGATGCGGTATAAATCGACCTGATTGACTCCTTGTCTTGCTCCAATCTCTCGATCCAGACCAGCAAGCACAACAGCAGCCTCGACGCCAAGGCCTCTTCGGACCACTACACCACATTCGCTCTCGCAAACTCTCTCGCTAATCGCCTCACTACCTCTATACCCTCTCGCGCTTGACACCTTCGCTTCCTTCCACCGTCACAATGAAGTTCACCAGCACCCTCGTCACCAGCCTCGCCCTCGCCGGCGCGGGCCTCGCCGCCCCGTCGACGTGCTCCTCGCCGCGCGCCAGGATCGGCCGCCGCGACGCGGCCACCATCAACCTAGCGCTGACGGACGTGCTCGAGAAGATCTCGCTCTTCGACGCCGCGATGCTGCAGTACCAGGGCGGCGCGGACTTGACCGCGATCGCCGAGACCGGCTACAATATGGTCGAGGCCATCCGTGGCGCCAGCGCCCGCGTGTCCAACACGAGCGCCGTCGGCTCCGCCGCCGAGGCCACCCAGTCCGCGCCCCTGGTCGAGCGCCTGACCGTCGCGGGCGAGGGCCTCCTCAGCCGCGTGGTCGGCCAGACCGTCAACTTTACGTCGTCGGGCATGTGCTCTGACATCTACAACTGCGTCAACGAGATTGGTGCGTGCTTTACCGCCCCGTCCCAACAGAAGGACTTACATGATGTTTCCCTCCAACAGCCACGAAAGCCCAAGCCAGAAGCTAACCGCGAAAACCCCTTGCCACGGAGCAGGCCAGGGCGTCGGCAAGCTGATGGCCGAGGTGGCGGCCAAGTTCCCCGCCGAGGCCAAGTACCCGGCCCCGGCCACGATCCAGCGCTTCGCCGAGCTGTTCGCCTCGACCAACGCGAGGCTGCAGGCCTGCGCCGCCGCCGTGCCGCGCCCCGTCGGCTTGCGCGTCTCCCTCGGCCCCTGGCCCTTCCACACGAGCACCCCGCCCACCGTCACTGGCACCGCCGTCCTGCCGCCCGCCGGCCCCGGCGCCGCCACGCCCTCGGCCCCGGCCCCGGCCGCCACCAGCGCCCCCGCCGTCACGTCCGTCCAGCAGCAGCAGCCCGCGGCTAGTGGTGATGGCGCCGCGGCGTCCCCTGCCCCCGCCGCCACGTCCGGCCCAGCCGTCGCCGCCCCTGCTGCGACCAGCTCGGTTGTCGCCCCTCCGCCCGCTGCGGCTACATCGGATGTTCCTGCTGGCACCAACGCCGCCGCGGTTGCCGGCGCGACCCCCGCGGCGCCTCTGACTGGCGCTGCTGCAACTTCGATTGGCGGCATTGCCAGGAGCGGCGCCATCGCCGTGCTGGCTGCCGCCTGTCTGCTGCTATAAAAGGGGCTCCCCGGGTTTGCCTGGCCTCCTGGCCTACTCTGCTGCTGTGAAGGCTCCGCCTAGATGAGCGGCTGTCCCTGATGTAACACCCTCGTGGGAGAGAGTTGTTTACAGTGGGTTTGTGGTGTTTGTGCGATATCCTTCGAGCTTGTGTACAATATTTGGATCTTATGAGGTGTACTGTATGTATTAATAACCAGGTCTTATTCTTCCTTCTTTTCTCATGTGGCGGTGCGGCAGCCTGGTGACCGACTAACCTGCTCCGTTGGAAATGCGTCTACCCTTGCGAGACGACGACTTTATTCCCTGTGCTAACGGCGATAACGCTCGAGGTGCGGCTGGATACGGCTACTGATTTCTCAAGCCGCCTGCTTAATAACGGTGTGTTCTGGTGTTTACCGAGATCCCAAGTGCCGTTGGACGCAGAGCCGAGGCAGTCTCCCAATCCTGTCGGAGATGGGCTGTCGGTTAGCCTGTGCTCGTGGTGAAATGGCGCGCCCGCCTCAGCTTTGAGCGAAGCACCTCCGTCCCTCTCTGCAGTTGCGCAAGCATTATCTGTGGCTTTTGGGCGGATGAGCCTCTTTCTAGGGGTTCAAGAGGATATACGTATCTGTTTGGTATGTGCGGGAGCTAGACGGGCAAAGTTAACACGCGTGTTAGCGAGCTGGTTGGGTGGATGGGCCGCTGTGGGGCAATCCCTTTAGCGCTCCGCAGAGCCACCAGGCCTCAATGGTGCAGTTGACGCTTGACTGAGCACGCACGCACGGCGCGTGCGGGCTCCATTCTCCATCACATCAATCTCGATGGTATCAATGTTTCTTCCCCCCGCGTTCTTGATGACCTCGCACCACCTTCAAAGACCTCGGTCTTCCCGTCTACATCTATTCGCCTTCCAAGCCCACTCAAACATTGGGTCGTAAGATTTATTGATCCCATTCAAGAGTACCCATGCGCATTACCACACCCAAGATCAGTGAGGACGGCCCTAATACCACCAGACGTTTCGCGAGGCCACGAGCCACGGTGATGACGATTCGCTATCAGCCCTAGAGCTGGCGTCGGCGCTACTCGGAGTGCCGCCCAAGCTCCCAAGCTAACACCCCAGCCATCTTCGCCCTTGCTCGTAACCACAACATCACCCCTACGATTCCCGTAGTAGCGGCCCGGAAGCGGTGTCTCTGGCGCTTCCCCGTGCGGGCAGGACTAAGCTCTGTATTAGATGGAGAAGCTTGAGGCATACAGCGCCACGGACAAGGTGTGGCATCCCTCTCACCCGCAGCTCAGACAAGCCGTACGATGTCGATGCGGGCGAGCTGGTTCCTGATCCATGACAAGCTAAGGCTCAGCTACAAGATCTGGACCAGCTACAGCGGTAAGTTGTTGCGGAGGGGCAGGCCCATCCTGGTCGAGGCGCGCAAAAGGGCCTAGCTGTTTGGGCTGAGCATAGACGACGCTATCCGCACATCCGGCCACAAGAAGCACGCGGCCGGCACAGGTACGTGTACTGATCGAGAGCCTGGACGGATACCTGTTTGCGAGGAACACGACTGCCAACTGCTGGACTCCGACAGCCTCAACGTGATGACTGAAATCAGGCCGAACGACAAGCTCAGGCGCAGGTGGCGGACCGTATCCGCGCGGAGATCGGACAGCGGGTAACAGGTGCCGTGGTCTCAAGCATGGCTTAAGACCACCGAAAAGTGTCCCCGTCACCGCCATGACTGCCATCAAGAGGCTATCTAGTACGTCATCGTCAGTGACAAGGATAGGAAGGGTTAGAGAAGCTTACACCTTACACAGGCAAAGACCCCCGGCCTAGAGCCGCGAAGCCCGCCCGCTCCGAACTCTTCTCCGCGCATATTGTTGGTCTTCCTCGCCTTCTCGCTGCAGAGCCGTTCGAGCCACCCAAACTTACGAGCAGCACGACGTCGCCGAGCCATCCACAATCTTCGACCGGGCTCCTTGCAAGTGGCCTCGGCCGGACTGATCCGTATACAGCTGACCAACACACCCTGAACCCCTGAGCATGTCTCCTGGTCACTCGGTACCAAACATTACTCGTCCTTCAGCTCCTTACACTCGTCCCAAGTCACCATACACCCTCTCCCTCGATGCAAAGCCTACCACAAGCGTCCCAAAATAGCTACTCGAACCTCACTAACAGACAGCCGCACAATATGTCTAGATTGTCTACGAGCTCAGCCTCGAAAGCCAAATTAACTAGTAGCTCGTTTTCATCATCGAGCCTCAATCCGACCTCCCCATCTTCAGCTTTGGTGGTGTCATATCATGGGCTCAATCCAAGTGACTTGGCGTCTGCCCTTTTATCCGCCAACCGAGGCCCTGTCCCAAAGGCCGGGCGGATTAGCCGGGCAATCAGCCTGTTGGCCGGACGCACCACGCATATCACGCCTGGGCAGGCACATGGCCGGCCCGCGTTTTGGCGGCTCGCGGTAGATCCCCAAACGTCAGGAGAAGTTTGCGGGCCATGGATCAGGGTAGAAGTGCCCCCTGTCTGTCTGGCTGCCTGCTGCCCTGGCAGACGGGTGGTCTGTCCAACCTCCTGGCTCCCGTGTCGATATCCCGGGGCAGATCTATCGTCTTCCCCACCGGCACGGTCGTCCGTTTCCATCAACAGAAAGGCAAGCTGAGGCCCACGAGAGGTGCCGCTCGCGATCTCGGCCCCTGCCAATTTAAATCGCCACCAGACAGAAAAGTCTCCGTCGGAATCTGGCCGGAGATGGGCCAGGCAGGCCACATCATCCAATTATCACCCGCCAGGCATGGAAATATCCCCGTGTGCGCTACAGCGGCAAAAGCTGGAGGCAACCCGATCCTCCGGTCGACAGCCCGCTGGCAAATGCCGTCGAGCCAAAAGTGACAGCAACCAAGAATGTGGTGAGCAAAGCCTTTCCTTAGATACCAGCCAGGACTGCGGCACGTTTGTCTAATGGAGGACGCTAGCTTCACCGCAGACATTTGTGGCCTCCCAAGGATCGATCGAGGCGGGCGGTTCGGCAAGCTGCGTTACCATGTAAGACGCCGGGTACCTACTCTTCAAGCTTCACTCGCATCCCAATCCACCATCCCGAGGCCCAAGCCAGGGTAGTCATCGCTTGTCGGTGGGACCACTCGCTACCAGATCCGCGATCCAGGAGCGAGAGGCCCTGGAACCATCGCATGGCCGATCAACAATATCGGGCGAGATACAGACACGAGTATGCGGGCTGGAAACGCTGTGTTGGCTTGTTGGGAATGGGTCTTTGCGTCCATGGCGTTCAGACAGGTTTTTATATTGCCTGGGCTCTGGGCCCGGACCTATTCTTAGCAGCCCACGTCTGGACCCGGCACAATAACCCATATTACCTTCCCTTCTTGTCTCCATCGCAGCCTGCATGGACACGCTGCAGCACATCACTACATGTCTTGGCGGCACCTCCCGGGTCTCGGACTGGCCGGCTCCCAGGGTAAACCCTGTTTTGTGAACGGCAAAGATCCGAGAGAAGATACCGTTTCTGGACGACCATGCTTGTCTGATGGCTGCTGGGCGCTGATTATGTGTAGTCCGGCCGAGTACATAAAAGCATTGCTATTCCTCTCCACGGAGCTTCCAATCGTCCAAGCATCAGCCTGCACGCTCAAATTCTCCAGTCATTACCTTGACCAGCAGCTCCCAACTTTCTCAGGAGACGGCCAAGCTCCCCTCACAGCCTAAAGATCACCCTATTACTTGCCTGATCTCCTGGTCATGCAGATCAAGCTCCTCACCTTTGCCATTCTCGTTCCCGGTGGCCTCGCCCAGGGTGGTAGAGGTGGATGGAGAGAAGGGGGTAGCGGTGGTGGCGGCAACAACAATGGGGGCGGTAATAACAACGCCCAGCCTCCCAACCCTCCGTTCGGTGCGACGCAGAGCATGTGGGGACAATGTAAGGCTTGCTATCTCTCCATTTCTCGAAGACAACGACCTGAAGGGACGCCCCGCTGACTCGAGCCGTGATTACAAGGTGGAGGACGGACGTACAATGGTGCCGTAGCGTGTCCCACTGGAGCCTACTGCAGGTTCGACGGCAAGTATGTGAAACCCCCGATCTATACCTCCCACCACCAAGGCTGCTTCGGCGACGCTCACCGTCGTCCGGCCACAGTGAGTGGTACCAGCAGTGCGTGCCCAACAACTACCCCAACCACAACGACCCGCCCGGCAACAACAATCCGGGAGGTCCGGGTGTCGTTACGCGCACCATCACCACAATCGTCACCATCGACGACCCGCGGCCCACCCCAGTCACGACCTTCATCACCTACCTGCAGCCCATCACGACCCCGACACTGGTCCCGGACCAGCCCTGGCGGCCGGCTGAGTAGGCACGGTATAGGGTTGAGACACACCGCAAATAATTAGGTGTACCTCAAGGTTTAAGAGAAGAGATTGTCCAAGGGTCCTAGCGTGTTGTAAAATAATCGTACGGGCAAAGAACTGCGGCCTTGGCTCTATCCCGATACTTCCTAGCCGGGCAATACATTGTTCCTCATCCCCTATACTTTATATCATTGTATTTCATGCTGCCCTTGCATCTATCCTACCTAAAAGGCTGTGTCACCATCCTCTGAATCCGCTGGTCATAGTAAAGGCTAGACTTTGAGTCTCCCGGGGGAACGCTGGAAACTATTTGCCACAGTAGACCTTAAGTCTCTTGGTAGCGCCAGAGATGGGCTATCTGGGATCACACGCAAGACAGACCATTACTGCGGCGCCCAGTGACTGTTGATGACTTCCACAATCACGCCGTGGTCCTCGTGCTGCTTTAACCCGGACACTACGACGACGGCCACGACGCCCTCGACGCCCTTGACCCGGATCGGCACGCCGCCGCCGTGGATGGCGAACCCGCTGGCCTGGTCCGGGCTGAGGGCAAACTTGGACCGGAAGAGCTCCTCGTCGGCTCCGTACTTGCAGTGCAGCAGCCACGTGCTGCAGCCCCAGCGCAGCACGCTGGCGCGCTTGCGCGCCACCCAGCTCTCGTTGTCGGGCGCCGTCCCGGAGCCGACGGCGGCCTGGAAGACGACCTGGCCGCTGTTGGCGAGCGCGATGGAGACGAGCGTCGGTTTTCCCTGGTTGGCGAAGGGCAGCAGCCGCGCGTAGAGGAGGTGGCCGAGCTCCCAGGCGTCCTCGGCCGTGAACGAGGCGAGGGTGAAGGAGTCGCAGCTGGCTTTTACCTCGTCGGCCTGATGATCAGATGTTTTTGTTGTTTTGTCAATAAAGTATTTCGTTACGGGCGAGTCCGCAGGTGCTGCCCAAGACTCAAGTTTAGGTAGTAACAGGAGAGAAGAGATAAAAAGAAGAAGAAAAAGAAAAGCTCACTATTGGGGTCGGTGCAGTGATCGGTGGAGGGGAGTGCTCGATCCCCTGCTTTTGAGCCTCGAACACGGCCAGCAGGCCAATGCCCGGGGACTGGTTCGTTCTGTGCAGGACTCTTGAGACCATATTGGGGACGTGAGACGGTGAGTTCTGTTGCGGGTGAGGTTCAAGGCGGGGACGCGATGATGCGCGGGGCAGGAATCATGTCGTTAGCACATCTTGACGTGGAGGAGAGCCGCCAATTCTCCACTCTCGAATCTCATGCATCTCTGATTTCGGACCGTTTAGAACATCATCGTTTCTTATTCATACTGTACGGCTAGAAGACCAACTAGAATTGACCTTGCGGATGGCTACTTTGGTGCTATCTCATAAATTTATAGTTTCTAATTTATGAATCAATAAACCTCTTCTTCTCAGCTCATTTCTCGACGCATGGTAATATCTCGTTCACGTACATTCACAATGATTGGCATATTTCAAGGCCCTGTGGATGTTTGCTGCTCTCCTACAATAGCAAGAGGCTCGTCAAAGAGACAGTTCGGGTGCAAACAGTCACGTATTTCTTTGTTCCAAAGGATCATGTGAGTGGCTAAGCAGCGCCACACACTTAGCGCCATGATATTGTTCTCAATTCTTCAGCTGAAAGTCACCTGTGCTTGCATCTTTCTTTGTTCCAGAGAGGTCAGTGAATTGCGCGGACGTGTAAAAAGCCACGTCTCCAAGTTGACCCAAACCGAATGAGAGACAAACAGGAAAGACCCAAACACACAGTTCTCCTCTTCAGCCCACCCGACCAATTTGGAGAACACTCCTCAAAATCAACCGCTCAAGAGCCACTTAGCTATCAGTAACCATAAGCAACCGGGCAAACGACAAAAATGCGTGGTATGAAGCGATACATGCTGGCGCCCCTGCCAGAGACTCTGGATTCAGAGAGACACCATCGACGCAAGGTCCGCTTCAGCGAGCCCGAGCTCGCCAGTCAACCCGCCGCCAGCACGCCGGCCCAGCGAGCCTATTATGACCCCAACGATGTCCTCATATGCGCCTTTGTGATCGGCTGCGTCATTGGCTACCTCTTCAACGCGGCCTTGATGCGAGGGGTCGACTGGGCCGCGTCGGCCATCGGTCGAGGTCCGTCTCCATAGTCGCCTTTAGGAAGCCCAGCCCTCACGTGGCCAAGGGACAGAGCAAGGACACGAGCTCAGCCAGGGTTTTGATTCTCGGGCGACAGTCATCGTTTTAACGGACGCAGGCACCACACGGCCGGCGGCAGGTGCGGGGAGGACGGCATTGTCCATGTGAGCGGCCTCTCGGTAGCATGGGGTTTAACAAGAACCTCCACCCCCGTTCACTTGGCATAGCAGTATTACTGATCGGAATAGAGGAGCGTCACTGAAGTTCAAAATGCAACCCTTGGGATCAACATTTGGCCTAACCTCCTCGTTTGAAAGAGCGGCAGCACAGCCTCCTCGAGCTCATGCTCAGAAGACTCCCCATCGACCCCACTCTCGAGCGAGCCGTCTGGGTCGTAATGTTCCTTGCGAAGCTCGACCTGCAGCAGCTGCTCCGCGGCGATATGCCATCTGTTGAAGGGGCAGCGCATGAGGGAGAAGTTAAGAGAACCGCGCGTGGAACTGAATATTATCGTCCGCTTCCGCCCTGTTGCGCAGCCCCGTGATCCTCATGGGCTATGTAGGCACGTTCGCAATGTTCGCCACATACGTTGGCGGTAACAACATTACCATCTTCGATACCTTCGGACCCGGGCCCGCCAGGGGATGATTGCACATTTCCTTGCGTTCTTTTGGTCTCTTGCGCGGGGAGGAAGGTGTTTCGAGAGGACCAACGATGGCGAGACTCTGGCAGCGTCCAGCTTCCGAAACTCGTCACGATAGCAGGGCACGAAAGTCGGCGCAGCCTTAAGCCAGCTGGTTGAATATAACAATGGACGCTTTATTCAGACATTCCAACCCTTTCCTTGTTTGCCAGATCAGATCCATCGTTTCCCCGCCCGCGAGGGCAGTATCCGGGGAAACGATGGATCTGATCTGACCTTGGATCCTATAGTACATGTGAGAGAAAATAGACGTACAGTAACCCCTGACAACGACATCAGGGGAGGGGAATAGAGAAACCGCCTGGCCCCGGTAAAAGGGCACGCCGTGGTAAGAAGACGCGCTTTGGCCGGCCTGCGCCTACTGGATCTGGCTGTGACGGGGGCGCTTGCGCGCGCTGCCGCTGGCCGGGTGCATCTTGCTGGCCTGCTCGCGCTTGAGCTTCTCATCCAGTACGCGGGCTGTGGTGGTGGTGGTGGTGAGTTAGCAACAGCGATCCGGGTGGGACAAAAAAGATGACGGCGCGCCTCGGGCTCGGACTCACTGAGCACATCGTATCCGAACTGCGGGAACTCGAGGCACAAGCTGCGGAACTCCTTCTCGGCCTCGGAGCGGAGCGTGTGTGAGCGGGTGGCCCAGAAGTTGGCGACGGGGGCGCGGATGACCGTGTCGTCGTTGTGGGTGTGCTGGTAGACGTAGCGGGCGTATGCGATCTCGCCCTTTGCGGTCGAGTTGACGCAGTGGATCTTGGACGACGCCAGGTTCCGGAGCACGGGCATCTGGAACTTCTCGGCCAGCGTGTAGACTCGCGCGTGCTTGAGCAGCTGGTCGCCCGTCTCGTCGACGTGCGGGAGCGACGGGTCCGTCTCGAGCTGGCGCGTGCCGGGGACCTTGCGCGGGAAGTAGTCGCCCGTGTACAGGAACTCGAGGAAGCAGCCGACGGCGTCGACGTCGTCGCCGGTCAGGTCGATGTGGCGGGGCTGGATTCGTTTCAACGCGCGCGGGTGCGCGGCAATTTGGGTTAGTAAACCCGCATGCAGTCGCCATTACCAACGCCTATTCCTCCATGCCGTGAAAATGAGGGTGCAGCAGGGGCAGTGCCTACAGAGCCATCGTCAGGGAACTCTCCACAAGTCTCGGCGAACCACGGGCTCTGGACAAGCAGTGCTTGGTGTGCGGTGAGGATCGTCTCGGTCTCGTCAACACCGGCGGTCAAAGTTACGACGGGGCTGCTGAGAAAGTTGATGAATGGCACACGAGCGGGCGCAGTTTCCTCGGGACCCTCCTCGCCAGCGTAGGGGAGAGCCGCGGTCTCGTCACCGGCGGCGCCAGCGCCCTCGGCGCCCTCCATCTCGACATCGCCGGCGGGGTTGGCTGGTGACTCCTCGACAATGTTCTCGGCAGCGGCGGGATCGGCCATTTTGACGGATTGGATTTGGCTGGTTTATCGGGGGTTGCGACGGCTGCCAATGAATGGGTGGGATGGTGAAAGTCGGATAAATGAATGTTTATTGCGCCACGCGATAGAGTGAAGCGGTCGACGCGATGCTAACCGTCGAGGCAGCGAGTAGGGCAGGGAAAAACAGATGAAACTTTCAGAAAACGAGCCAATTGGCCGTGGATGGACTCGAGAAAACGGATGGACCGGAGCTAAAAGAGTGCCAGAGACCTTCGGGTGCAACCGAGAGAAAGGCTGTGAATGCGCGGATCGCGCGTTGTGTTGCTCTCTCAATCTCTGCTAGGTTTGCGCCGCGACCTTGATTGGAGCTCGGCAAAAGCTGGGACACACCACTCAGACCGCAGGGCTCCAGGGCAGTTTGCTGCTTCCGGTTGTCAGGGCAATTTCACCAGCTTTCGCTGAGGCTAGCTTGGGCGTATTGTGGCTTGTGGCTTGTGTGACCTTGTCTTAGCTGGCACGAGACTTCACACACCTGGGACCTCGAAGGGAAACGGAGGCCCAAGCTCCGATGCAAGGGCATCCATTCCCTCGAGGCTCCATCTCCCCACCTGACGTCAAGCCGTTTTGATGGGTCGAGGTGTCGAGGCCGTCCATCCGTTTCGGCCGAGGCCAACAAAGACTCTGTCACTTCGGTTGTGTGGTTAGGTAGCTTCGAGAAGCATGATTGGTTCGCCGATCTTTGGAGGACCCCGTAATCACCGCGCCGTTTTGTAGGTCTCCAGGATCATTGACGTTATTCTACCCGCTTTGCACCCAATCCCCTCAGAAACAGACACGTTCCATAGCAGGGGAAAAGCACCCAAATTAATGTAGCCCGTTCGAACTCAATAATGGTTACGCGACCGCAAGCAGCCACGATAACTGGTTCGGCAAGCAGCTCAGAGGGTGTATGCCACGCGCGCGGGCCGTCATCCCTTCAACTGAAAGACATCGCCGTCTAACACGGCCTCAATCCGGCGCATCGCAGGCATCGGATGAACGTCTTTCATCTGATAGAGATGGGGAGCGAAAGATGGCGACGAAATTGACAGCAGCGGCAAGCTAAGGCAAAATACCTTCTTTTGCACAAGCATGGATGCCCTAGTCGCAGGCTGTTTTGCGCTCGGGTGGCGGCGCATGTTTAGGGTTAAATCCAAGTGGGTTCATCCGGGCAAGTCAACGTCACGATCCATCCGCCCACCGACTCTGCTGCCTCTTGCACGTTTCAGACAACTGGGAACGTGTTCATTGCATGGGGAGCTGTCTACATTCCAGGTTGAAGGTATGACAAAAAGCGGCATAATAAACTATGCTATGGGTAGGGTATGTCGGAATATGGATTAGATGGCAGGAAGATATCGAGTAATATCCAGGTCCAGCCGAGGCGAGAAACCGGGACGGGTATCTGTGCATATCTTTGTGTATTGCTTCGCTCGCTAGCTGTAGGAGAGCAAGCGTACCATCAGGACGAGCTCTGATCGTGAGAACGGCCCGTGTCTTGCCATCCGCGAGAACGGGTCTTCCGACCACACTTAGCGGATGAAGCGACCCCTGTCGCGCTTGACCCAGCCCGTGGTTGGCACCGGCTTCTCCAGCCGCAGCGCCCACAGCAACCAGTCCTCTACGGGCATAAAGACGAAAAGGACGCGGTTGCACATGTACGAAACCAGCACGACGCCCGCAGCCGCGACCGCGTCCAGCAGGTAGTGGTTGGCCGTTGCCATGATGCAGAGCAGGATCCACGACGGGTACCAAACGCCCAGCACAAAGAAGAACAGCCTCAGCCACCGGGGGCGGCGGTACGACGCCTCAGCGTCAGCCAGGCTGCCGCAGCCCTCGTTGTCCATCTCGCTGCCGGCCGCGAGGGTGGTGTCTAGGCGGGGCCTGTCGTCATCCTTGTACTTGACGACGCAGTGGTGGGCATGGGCGCCGCCCTCGAGGTCGCTGGTGTTGTAGCCGAAGAGCGCACCGTCGGCCCGGCGGCGCAGGCCGGCCAGGACGCCCGACTCGACGACGAAGACGCAGCCGATGGCGAAGGCGTAGCCGAAGTGCATGGACGGCATGGCGGCCAGCTTGTTGACGTACTTGCCGCTCATCCACACCGACTGCGCGTCCTCGGCGCTGACCGTGTCGACGAAGCCGAACTCGCGCGGCAGGAAGCGCGGCGGCATGCAGGGGTACATGATGAAGATGAAGAAGGCGAAGAGGTTGAGAAGTGTCATGGTGCGTCGGACCGTCGCGAATCGAGTGTGGGTAGGGGCCGCCCAGTAGTAGTAAGCGATGAAGCTGTTGGAGTAGAAGGCATGGTTAGTCAATCAGTCGGCCCATGCCTTTACGCAGGGCATAGCTGCTCAGACAGCAGCCATCTCTCTCCAGAACCTCTCTGGGGTGAATCAAACGTACCCAACTGTTCCCGGGATATGAATCAGGGCGTAAGACCGGTTCAGCACCATCAACCAAACCCCCCTCCAGTCCAGCGTGTCACCGCCGGCCAGGAACCACTGCTGCAACCTCCACTCCACCCACCTGTCAGTGCCCGTCGCGCCCGGGGGACCAAACAGCAGGGCCTCGAGCTCAAGCAGAGCAACACCGTGGTCCTGGGCCACATCCCAGAGGCCCTTGACGCCGCCGTACCAGACTTGCGACAGGACCGCGGTCAGGCGGTAGAAGATGTAGGTGACGATCCAGTAGAACATCTCGATCAGGAACGGGAACTTCTGCAGCACCCGGCTGTGCCAGTGACCTGCGAACCGGGACGAGTTTGGCGTCGCCACCATCCACACGCCCAGTACTCGTCGTATCTTCGGCGGGTGCTGTGCGTTCTCGCCGTTGCGTGCTGCGCGCCGGAGCTCGGCCGCCGGGGAGATTGGCCGCAGGGAGCCGTCCGCCAGCAGCCCGCCCTCATCGTCCGAGTCGTCGGTCGAGGTTCGGGGTGACAGCAGCGCTGGTGATGTGGCCGCTGAGTTGGCCACGCGCTCGTAAGAGTAGCTACCACTTGACTTCCTGAAGACAGAGTAGTTCCTCCTCCTTGTCAGGTACATCGATCCGAAGAGAATGAGCACAATGGACTGTTGAAACAGGGTGGCGGCATGCCTGTCAGCAGGTACTCATCGCTCCAGGAAGCAACACACATATCCCTCCAGCGAGCAATGCTTGATCACTCGCCCGCCGCCGCGGCGCAATGCCGAGACGCGGCCACAAGGCGTGGGCGCGGCGTTGGGAATAGAGCTCGAAATTTGGCGACTTACAGTCGGCTCGACCCATTCGGGCACCTTGAAGCCGTGGCCACGCCGCCATTCCGGCAGCGCCGCCATCGCTGAGGCCCTGTCGGCCATGGTCCCAGTCAAGACTCAGATTTGGTAGTGTTGACGACGAGTTGGTTCTCGCCGCCGGTCGGCGCGGACCCGAGTCCCGAGGGCGCGAGCTATGCGCAGGACAGAGGATGGATTAGGGCGGGCTGTCGGTCCGAGCCCTCCAAAGTACGTAGCCAGTCTTGGGCGCGCGCACACAAAGGCCGTGTCCGATAACTTTGGACTGACTCGAGCCAAAGACGGTCTCGAGTGCGGGCTTGGCGGGGAGGACTCAGGCGTCAGACGAGCTTTGCGATGATCGGACGGACAGACACAGGCGCAGCGTGGCGGGCTGTGGTGAAGTACCTCGGGCAGCGACCGCTTCGTCGATGGGAGGGCGAGGTCGAGGGCTCTTACGAAAACGGGGGATGGGTCGACAAGACCGATGCCCAGACAGATCAGCAGGAACTTTCCCCAGTCTAGGATGGAAACCGGTTCCAAGATGACAAAAGGTCAGAGTTGGGGAGATGACAGTCTTGGTAAAGAAAAAGGGTCCAAGGAGGCGGCGCAAGGCAGAAAAGAAAAAAAAAAAGAAGAAGAAAAAAACCAAGACCCCGAGAGGCCGACAAGGGAGAGGAGGAGCTGGTCGATTCCCACAAGCGCGGCAAGGACGGGCAAGGACGGGCAAGGACGGACACTGTAGGCGGCCAACCCTTTTGGCCATCACTCGACATTCATGCGAGGGCCGACATCAGGAAACAGAGCCTTCTGCCACTCCACCGTCAAGCAGGCAACAGACTGTGCGCAGAAGGACAAGCTGGGCGCGGCTCGGGCGAGGAGGGCGCACTGCAGCATTGCCCAGAGCATGCAATCCATCCTCCCAAGACAAATGGTACAGGACTGTGTGGGTAGCAAGTAATAATGTGTGTGTGTGTGTTCTTAAACGACGAGCCAAGACCTTACCCAAGCAGCAGGCCAAGCAAATTTGTTTCGAAAGTGGGAGTGCCGGCCGCTTGAGAAACAGGGCCCGGAGGTAGAGAGCAGCACCAGGACGGGGTGGGCCTGAGCGGCGAGGGAGGGCACGCACGAAGGGGGCGGGAAAGGGAGACGGGCGAAGGACAAGACGTCATACCTCGAAACGGCATGCGAGTCGAGAGGCTTGCGCGCTGGGGGGAGGGGACAGACAGGAGACATTGTCGACACTCGTTGAATCTGCCTGAGAGTGCTGGGTGCGTCTGGGTATATGCACAGGAGCCAGAGGAGGACAACCACTCGCTCCCGTCTCCAGCTTCGTCGCCCCAACGGCCCAAGGACCGATCAGAGCTGCGAGAAATTCCAGCGAGGTTGATGGCTTGAGTGGTGTGTAAAAAGTAAAAAGAGAGAGCAGACTGCCGAGGGCCGTGTGGATCCGAAATAGAAAAGCCCCGCCCATGGAACCGCGTGGGGCGATTGAGCTGGCTCGCACTTTGACCCTTGCTGCCATGATTGATGTCGTGTGCACCTTTCACCCGACGACTCGGGCGCTCGTCACAGGTACAGTGCACGCGCTGGCTGCGTCTTTTGTCCGAACAGTGAGTGGCTGTTGCGTGTAATTCTACGCCCTGAAGTTGAGGTACCCAATGACTAGCTCGTGGCGGTGCCGGCTGCGCATTTCGGGCACGTCAGTCCGTACATAGGGTATGAACTTGGGGCGTGCTACGACGTTATCAGCACATGACGCCTAGATCTGTGAGCGCTGTGCCGAGGGTATCCTAGGCGAGGGAGCATTGACCGGAATGTGGGAGCTAGATGGGGCTTGAAACAAGGACAGGCCATCGAAGGAAAAGAATTTGAAGAGAAAGAAAAAGTACGGCGACCAGAAGGGAAGAAGAGGGAAGCCCCTGTCCGTCTGCAGCTTTGAAGCCGGCCAAAACCGCTTGCAAAACGCACAAAGCAAGCAGGTTGCCGCACGCATCGTGTGCCCTTGATCTGCCGCATCTGCTTGGATCATCGATGGCTGCCGCGCGAGCAGGGCAATACAAGAACGTTCTGTGTCCGCAGGCATCGTTGCATCAATTAGATCTCTGGTTTGTGTCTCCATTCTCACAGTCCCTGCTTCCTCTGGTCCAGCTGATAGAACGCCCGACACAGATCTTCTCCTGGCCCATGCAGCCTTGCCGCTAGCGCAAAAGGTCCCGCCTGCTAAGCCTCAAGGTCGTCGCGTCCCTGACTCCACGCCTGGGAAAGGATCGTGGGCGCACTGTGCCATTCGGGAGAAGCGGCACTAGAGTGACGGGGGGTCGAGAGGTTCCGGGCCATTTTGGATGCCTCGGGGATGTGTGACCAGCGGCTGAACGACAAACCAATCCCTGCCACCCGCTGCGCCCAAGATAGCGCCCGTCGTTGTCCTGGAGCACGCGTTACATAGGCGTCTTGAGAGGCGGTGTGCTGTCAAACTCCACGCCAGGCAGAGTTTGACCTCGATCCCAGCCGCGTAAAGTTGCAGGCGGTGCCCATCCGCGTAATCACAAGGGCGGCGAGGACACTGTGCCTCTCTCACGGCCCCGACCACCCACAATCCCGAACGACCCGCTAGGGGCGCTGATGTCGTGTGCCGACTTCCGGCTTAGGTCAACCGCCAGACCCTCCGATCAACAGTCGCAGTGCGACTCTCCTCGCAAACTCTCGCATTTGCCTGTCCAAGCTTGCATTTAACCGTATTTTTCAGCTCCACTCCAACAGCGTCCGGTAGCCTCGCGCGCAGGTGCATCTTCCAAGCTTCTTGGCCTGGGGCGGGGAAATTTTTCTCAACGCGATGTCTTGCTTTTCCGTTTTTAGGCATGCAGCCAATGTCTTGGGCTCTTTTGCGAAGGGGGCCAGTCATCCTTCTTGGACTAATTTCGTCTTTCAATGTTTTTCTTCTCATCCCTTTTGCATATCGATGTTGACCATCATCAGTTTCGCTAGCAAGCGAGCTTCTACAACATGGAGGCCGCAAAAACCCTCGGCGCACAAAGAACTCACGGAACACCTACCTAGATATGGCCAGCCAAGCCTATCGCTGTGGCGATTTTGAGGCGATTTTGCCCAGAGGCTGGTACGTACTTTTTTTTTTCTTTTTTTTTGTCCCTTTCCAATGGAGCTCCAGCTTGGCTTAGCCCGCCGAGCCCGCTCCGTCGGCTTTCCCCTTGCTCAATGTCAGCAAGCGTGCATGCAGTGCTTGCTCCATCGCGGTGGAATCCATCATCTCCATATGTTCTAGGCACTGACTCCTTGCTGCGCTTTGTCTCCCTTTCGCCTCTTGCGCGTCAGGGCCCGCGAAAGTCATCGTCCGTCCCCTTGGCCAATCACGTTACCCGGCCCGGCCCGTGGATCCTTAGGTTGTCCAACATTGGCCCTCAAAAATCAGCTTTGGCGCTAGCGTATCCGCCCACTGAGATCTCGTGCCATTCCACCTTCCAAACCTCACTGGAAAGAATCTCATAGTTTCATCCATGCCATTTCATGTCACCCACTCATCCGGTCACCTGAGAGAGGGATGTTGTCAGAGTGATCGACAGGGCCGTTCTGCAAACCCATCCCAGCCGCCTTGGTTTGACTGGTCCGCAGTGGTAGCCACGTGAACCTCCCCCGGAGCAATCGAGATGTGAAACGTCCGATCAAGAAGGCGGTCAGGCGAACACGTGCTTGACAACGCGCTTTGCCGAGATGGGAATCCAACATTATCATCTGCTCAGGGCGGTTGAGAGATGGCAATCAAGGCAGCGGTGGGGACCCTGCAGTCGCCGCGGCCCAATGGGACTCAGAGGCAGTCACTTGGGCAGAAAATCCTATGTCCAGCAACAGCCCAATTGCACGACCCTGAAACCCCGTCTGCCAATCATCTCCCACCACGTCATCGCCATGACTGACAGCGCACATAAAGTGCCGGCATAAGTGAACCTTGGCGGCAACACTTGAGACTCCTGGAAGCCTCACTGACTGCTAGCCGTAGCTCGCTGCCTCATGACTGATAAATATGTCTGGTCCTTCCAACCTTTGTGCATCTGAGGCGGCGATGAGTCCTCAAACATACACAGGATCTCACGCAAGAAGACGGGTCTGAAGTCTTGCTCATACTCACGACACCACTTCTTGTTGCGGGTTGCAAGTCTTGTGGCACTCTTCTGTGGCAAACGGCAACCCTGTGTCCCCCCATTTTGGTTCTCGAGCAGGCCCGCCCCCCATAGCAATGGGAAATACCAATTCCCCGCTTCCTGCTGGCGGGAGGCCATCGCGTGACGCGGACAAGCCACAAACCTTCGAGGTGGGCCAGATCCGTCTCCATAAAGATTTCATTGTAGTTGTAATCCTGTTTCATTACCATCTTAACATAGAAAAAAACACTTGCTCTTTTTCTCCATCATAGACTTTTGGAACCGCGCTAACCTTGTTCTCCGCAACACCAGATTCAACGTGACTCTAGACCCAGCGATATGTCAGCTGCTGAGGGGTTCGACTTTGAAGCAGAGGAAGACGATGCTCTCTCAAGGCTGAGAACCCCAGCGTTCCACGAGTTCCACCCGTCAGCGTGGACTCTGAACCTCGTCACGCTGGACATACACATTCAAAGGCTGAAGGAGCAAGAGGACGAACAGCTGAGGTCCATCAACTCCTATCTCCTGTGGGGCCCAAGAAGCGTAGATGAGAAGGAGCTGATCGATAGGCACATTCGAAGTCTCGAGCGAGATCTCGAAAACATCTGGGATCAGCTCGTCATCTGTCGCGCGATGCGCAGGCTCCATACCGAGAACACCCATCGAAGGGGCCGCTGGAAGAGCCTCGGCTGCGCGTGTTGCGAGGAATGGCTGACAGAGGCATGGAGCGTGGCGGATACTAGGCCAAGGTCATCATAGATTCTAAGTAAACGAAGCTTCAAGATTTCAAAGATGAGCCTGACAAACGATACCCGAGTGATATGTGCGCTTTTGTAGAAGAAAAGACGATACTCTTCGTAAATGCTTGGGAACAATGTGTCCTATACTAGACGGGCCCGATACAACACATTCCAACAAAGATAAAAGGCGCGGGAGAACGCACAGCCTCAAGCAAACGGACACCGACCGGCAGATCCCGTCTCCATCAGGTCCCCGGCCGTCCTCTCGGCTTCGTCCCATCCCTTCCCCCTGAACTGGTCCGGCCCAACATCCTTCAGCGTGTACCCCTCGGGCATCATCCCCTCGTCGCCGGGCAGCGGGACGCCGAGGGACCAGGCCATCCACGCGTAAGGGCCCCAGCGGTTCCACAACGTCGCCTTCACGTAGTACGGGCTGCCGGTCCACGTGACGAACCCCCTTGTCCCGTCGGCGCGCACGTCGCCCTGCGACACGCGGCGTGCGTGGTACGAGTAGCGCTTCACGCGGGGCGGCAGCAGGTGCCGGCAGACGAGGCGCTTGGCGGCGAAGACGGCGCCGACGGCGGCGTAATGGAAAGGCGCGGGTCTCTCGAACTTGACGGCGGCGCGGAAGCGCTCGTCCATGGACGCGGCCAGCAGGTTGGCGCCGAGGCCCCGCAAGAAGGGCGGGAAGTCGCGCAGGTACAGCTCGCGCGTGTGGGCGGCGACGGCGAGGTTCTCGTCGTGGGGCACCATGTTGCGCTCCTCGTAGGCGCGCGCCCAGGCGTCCAGCTCGCGGTAGAAGTGCAGGCCGTCCTGCCAGCCGGCGGCGGCGGACGGCAGCGGGGAGAGGTCGATGTCCATGGACTCGGCCATGGTCCTGTGGAAGGCGCCGTAGGCGCAGCGCTCGAGGTCCGAGAGCGGCCGCCAGTCGAGGCGGTCGATGTGGTCGACGGGCTGGTTCATGAACAGGGCCAGGACGTAGAGCATGTCGTCGTTTGTGATGCGCCCCGCCTTGATGTAGACGCCGTGCAGGTAGTTGAGGCGGGCGTACGACTCGGCCAGGCGGCGGGAGCCGGCCTCGTTGCTGTAGATCTCGCTGACCAGGGCGGCCGTGTCGGCGTAGCGGCGGGCGACCTGGGCGCGGGTCGAGAGCTGGCGCGTGCGCAGCAGCAGGGCCGAGATGGAGGGGATGCCGTAGGTGCGCACGAGCGCCGACTGCAGGCCCAGCTCGGCGACCGAGGGGAACTCGTACTCCTGCACGAGCTGGACGAGCTCCTGGGCATCGCGGTCCGTCATGGCCGAGTAGGGCAGCTTCTGACCCGGCCCGTACGGGTACCGGGCCCGGATGCGACGGCCTCGGAGGTGACGCAGGGCGCGGACCAGCATATGGTAAGTGACAGCGGCGGCGGCGGCCCATGGCAGCCACTCTGGGGCCGAGGCCAGCAGCGCCGAGGGCGCCGACGACGCCATCGTGAACATGGAGCTGCCAAGCGATGAGGTCCAATCAGGGTTCTGTTGAGCCGAAGCAGCCGATCCGAGAAATAGCAAGGGCCGATGTGAGGGGAAGCATGGAAGCCGACAGCTGGCCCACAGCTGTTGCAGAGGATATGGATTATGGGAGGGGAAAACCGGAAGCGAGCACGCGGTGGGACCAAGCAAGCTCGCCGTATTTATCTGCAGCACCCTTCTATTATGTCTCGGGTTTGCCCACCTTTGGCGTCTCCGTGTCCTTTCTTCAGCGCGGACCGACGTGGCCACAGGCCAGAAAGCTGGGCATTTGACATGCTGCTGGACCCCGGCTCTCGTGCTGTGGCGCAACGCCTTGCAGGGCACTAAAACCACTAGGCTCGAGCTCCTGTCAGCCCCTCCATGCATGGGGTCGGGGACGTTTTTTGACATCTGCACAGGAATCAAGCCCTCAAATCCCAGAGGTCGTCTTCCAAGGACCAGGGCTCGACACCGCATAAATACCGTTTTATTCTTCGCCACGAGACTCGGCGATATTACGATCAGAACGGGCCAATCATCGTGTCAGACTAATACCCGACACCGTTGGACGTGGGCAGGCTGACGCGGGCGTCTTCCCGAGAAGATGAGCGATACGTGCTGCCGACCCAAATGCAAGCCGGGCCTGATGCAGATTGCTGTTCTTCCGTACCTGACGGGACAGTGTGTCTTTGAATATTGAGGTATCCAATGCCAACCCACCATCAGGAAGCTTGACCACAGCCATGCATCCGGCGCGAACGTCTGGATCAATGTGGCGTTGATGTTTTTCTGCGGCACTCGATACAGGCTTGACGTAACCGGTACCAGGTACCCTCCAGCATCTGACTACACGGCCTTGGATGCTGGTTCAATTATCCTACACGTCGCACTCCTGCCTTCGGATCTCCGACAATGCTGTGCGCCCTGGGAATGGCAGGTGACACAGTGTCGGGCAAGCCCGTGCTCCCGCAAGCGCCAAGACGACAATACAAGACAACAAGATTGAAGAACGCAAGATGAACGGTACTGGTGGAGCTCATCCCCTCGAGTGCCGTTGGGCTGCAAACTGCAGATCTTCCCTCTGTGTCCGCGGAGCCGCAACAAGTTCGTCCTAAACCCTGATGTGCCCAGGGAGTTTCTTAAATCTACAATAAAAAAAGGGAGGAAATGAAAGATATATTGACAATAAACTTTTCTTTTTCTTACAAACCTGTCTCGTCTCCCTCGATGCTAGGCAGTGCCTCGTCGGGGTGCGGGGCCAAGACGACCGACCCGTCGGCGGCGACGCTCAGCCGACCGAGGAAGTCGGCGTCGAGGATTTCATCAAGCGGCGCGACGGGGTAGAAGTGGAGGAACCCGCTAGCGGGCTCCTCCACGCCGTACCCCGTCGAGAAGGTCGGTCCCAGGCCCCATCCATACGAGTTCATCTCCCAGCCGTAGCTCTAGTAGGCGGGGATGTCGTTGATGTCGTCAGGGTCTGTCAGGGGAGAAGGTGGGGCATGTCGGTGGTTAGCAGGTGAAGCCAAGAAACTTTGCGTAGGGAACACATACCTTGGCCATGAACCCTGATGTGGTCCTTTACAGCGCCGGCCCGATGCTGGACCGAGTCCAGCGCCGGCTGGAGGGCGGCGAACACGGCGGGGCTGCGGCGGGCGGCGGTGTGGAGGGCCTTGGCGGCCAGGTGGAAGCGGCTCACGCCGTTGGTGAGCATCATGTCGAACGGCGTCGTGGTCGTGCCCTCCTCCTGGTACCCCTGCACGTCCAGGCGGGCCGTGTTCTCGCGCGCGAACAGCAGGCCCCGGAGCTCGGTCGCGTAGCCGTGGTAGTTGAAGAGGACGGGCCGGTCGGCGGTGAAGAGGGACACGAAGGCCTCGCGGGAGAGCGCGTGCGGGTGGCTGCCCTCGGACGACAGGACCATCAGGTCCGTCACGTTGACCACGCGCACCGCCAGGTCCGGGCACACCTCGGCCAGGAGCGCAGCGGCCGTCACCACCTCGAGGGTGACCTCGACGCCGATGCCGCAGAGGATCACGTCCGGGTCGTGGGTGGAGGCGGTCCGGCTGTGGAGGTTCTGGCCAGTTTGCGACGACGCAAAGTGCCAGATGCTCGCGCCGTCCCGGCAGTGCGCCTCGGCCTCGTCCGGGGTCAGGTACACCTGCGTGGGCTGCTTGGAGTCGACGATCAGGTTGACGTAGTTCTTGGAGTTGACGCAGTGGTGGAGCGTGCTCAGGAAGCAGTTGGTGTCGGGCGGCAGGTAGACTCGTGCGGCCTCGGGCTTGAGGTTGAGGACGGCGCCGATGAAGGAGGGGTTCTGGTGCGAGAAGCCATTGTGCTCCTGGCGCGCCCAGGTGCTCGTCTCGATGTAGTTGATGCTCGGCAGGTCGCCCCTCCACGAAATGGCGCGTCCGATCTTGGTGAACTTGGAGTATTGGACCATCATTGTGTGAACGATTCCCAGGAACGACTCGTAGCTGGGGAAGATAGCGACGCCGCCGGTGAGAGTGTATCCCTGCATGAAGCCTTGGCACTGGTGCTCCGACAGCGTCTCGATGACACGTCCGCCGTGGGCCCGCGAGGAACCGTCCCATTGGAAGTTGCGCTGCGTGTGGTCTAGCACGGCGTTGAGCTTGTTGCTTTCGAGCTCGTCCGGGCTGAAGATGCGGACCTGCGTAGGATTGCACAGAAGAAGGTTGTCCAGGAACTGCCCGCCGGCCTGCATGGAGCTCTGGCTGCTACCACAGTCCACCGCGAACGGGCGCCAGTCGACAGGTTGCAGGTCAGTCTCAGGAGCGTTTGCGAGGGGTATCTGGCCGAGCATTTTCGCGTCCTCCTTGGGCAAGGTCTTGAGGATCCTCTTGCTCGGACTGCCGTTCACGACCACCTTGTTGAATTCGTAGGCAGACAGCCATTTCCGTAGCTCTCCAAGGTGCGTCGCATCTTGGCCGGCCTTGGGAAGCGGGACTTGGTGAGAGTGGAACGAGCCTTCGACAAACTTTTCGTCGACCTCCTTTGGTCCAGACCAGCCCTGTTTCGGGGGTTAGCAAGTCACAATCTTTTTCTGCGCGTGTAGATACCAAAAGGTGGGAGACACTCGGAAGACAGGGGAAGAACCAACCTTGGGGGTTCGCAGCACAATCATGGGCCAGCGCGGCTTGACACTGCTGAATCCGCGGCGCGCCTGATACTGGATACCCCTGATTTCGGACATGGCCCATTCTAGAGCAGTGAACAGGTCATTGTTGATGTCGGAGAGATCGGACACGATGCGGACTTGGTAGCCGTAGCCGGTGAAAAGGCAGATGATCTCCTTGTCGTCCATGCAGCCAAAGATAGTGCGTTCGCTGATCTTGAAGCCGTTGAGGTGCAAGATGGGCAGGACAGCGCCGGACTCTGCGGGGTCAAGGTATTTGATAGAGTGCCAGGCTGTGGCGGTAGGGCCGGTCTCAGCTTCGCCGTCGCCAACAACGCAGGCCACGATCAGGTCGGGCTTGTCCATGACGGCGCCAAAGGAGACAGAGAGGGCATAGCCCAGCTCGCCACCCTCGTGAATTGCGCCCGGTGTCTCGGCGTTAATGTGGCTGCGAGAGTTTTGGGTCAGTTGTTCTGGTCTACGCCGCTGATCAGAAGAAGATGCGATCTTGACAGTGAACATACCTAGGAAAGCCACCAGGAACTGAAAACCTGGTGATGAGGTTGCGCAGACCCTCGTCGCTGCGCGGGTACTCATTCGGGTAGAACTTCTCGAGCGATCCCTCGAGCCACAGCGCGGCGAGGGCGGCGGGGGCGCCATGACCGGGGCCGATGACTTGGATCATATCGACATCATGGTTACGGATCACAAGGTTCAGGTGCGACCAGATGAGAATAAGTCCGGGGCATGTTCCCCAGTGTCCTGTGGAAGGTTGGTCACTGGGCCTGGATGACTAGAGCAGAAGTGTCTTTCTGTCAAGCGCGTCCGCTTTGACGAGGGAGGGGGGATACGCGTGGCTTACCCAGCAGACGAGGCTTGATGTGCTCAAAGGTGAGCTCGGACTCAAGGAGGACATTGTCGCGGAGGAAGATCATGGCTATAGTTGGCGACCAGGGTGCAAATTGTCAGTCATTGAAACCGTAGATAGTCGGGGATGGGGGCTGCGTGGGCCGAGGCGAAGAACCAGGAACATACCGGCGGCGATGTAGCAGGCGGCGCGCTGGAACTCTCTGACACCAGCGAGGTCCTCGTCGGAAAGCTGCATCCGCTGGAGGTGGACTCCCAGAGCCATCACATGGTCTGGGAGGTGCGACGGCAGAGGCGCCGGGTTGGGGCGGTCGATCTCTTGGGACGGCATCTTCACGAAGGGTGCCGGGTGTTCTTGGGAGGATAAAAGGCTGGTGGCAGTGGTAGTGGAAAAAGTCTCTTTGTATAAGAGACGGGTCGGCGTCAGCGATGCGGGGCAGGGACGAGCAGGGGGGCAGAACCGGAGGCAGACGGATGCTGAAGAAAGGCGGGGTCGGGGCCAGCTTCTACCTGATATACCTATGTACCGGAGCCAGACTGCTTCTTTAAGATATGTGCTACACGCCCGTCAGTCCCGAGTCCAAGGGCAGCAGGGGGTTAAGGGAGAGGTTGTAGCGAGAAAGCCTACGAGGAGGGAATACTTGTCTCGTTACAAAGGGTTCCTCATGCAACGGGGTGTGGTATAGTAACTTGCTCTAATGATAAGTAAAGCTATATATTCTTGCCAGCCAGCTTGTTCCTGCTCCTTGCCACACTCCCGATGCGTCCTAACATGCGGCTCTGTGGAGGGGTGTCGCGTCGTCAGGCTTTGGATATGGTGACGTCACCACGTGCTGCTAGCCCACCACTACCGTGCCAAAACTCCATAGACAACCATACCCGAACGAACCGACCTTTTTTGGCCTAGGGAGCCTGCAGTCCAAGCAGCGCGAATTGGAAAATTGGCTAACACCACAGACCGGTGATGGGCAGGGAACAGCTCAGCAGTGACAGACCACGCCAGCGGCCCCCGGGTACTCGCAAAGGCGGCAATGAATTGATCTAACCGAGACTGCCAACATGCCTGAACCTGCCTGTGTGGTTGTGTCTGGGTGGCCGACCCCGCGTTAGGGTGTTGCCGTCGGTAGGCATAAGGAAATGGGCGACAAGAGACACAACTTGGTCCTCTAGGTACCCAGGTAGCCGGCTCTCCATCCAAACCTTACATTGCCGGCTCGGGCTCGGGCTACTCCCATGAAGCGTAGATAAGCCACTCCCGAACAAACTTATGTCATTCTGGCTGAGGACCGTTCTCGGGGACGACCTAGTAGCTCGTTCGGTAATTCTTTCAAGATCCTCCTGCCTTAAACTCAACCCAAATCTGGGAGAACCAACGGTTGATAGAGAGGCTTCAGAGGCGTCAGCGATGTTTCAGTGGATGTGCGTGTATAGGCGATTAGCGAGATTGATCACTGTTGGGAAGGACTGATGCAGAATATCCCGCCATCGAGGAAAATTTAAGGAAGGGAAGGGTAAACACGGCGTCACGAGCACCAGCGGCAAATGTACCAGCTCGTTCACGGCATGTCCAGAGCAAGAACCAACCCATCGGTAGCATACTCCCTGCTAGTCCCTCCCCGGCACGTCAAATATATCCGCGAATGGGTCCCAGTCCGGGTCCTCGTGCCAGTCGTACTCCATCAGGTTCGCAACCCGTGTAGCGTTGGCCTTGCCGTAGACCTTGGCGACGAAGCCGAGCGTGGCGTCGATGCCGGCCGAGATGCCCGAGCTGGTCCACACGTTGCCGTCCTCGACCCAGCGCGCGCGGGGCACCCACTTGACTGTTCCGGCCCAGGGTGCCGTGGTCTCGGCCCACGAGTTCTTGTTGGTGGTGGCACGCCGGCCATCGAGCAGGCCGGCCTTGGCCGCGAAGGTGGCGCCTGTGCAGATGGTGATGAGGTGGCGTAGCCGCGGGTACGTGTCCTTGACGAACTGCACTAGCTCCGTCATGTAGGGTGACCGCGTTCCTAGGCCGCCCGGGATGATGAGAACCTCGAGGCCCGGCGGGGCATTGGCGAATGTGTGTGTCGGCGCGATGCGAGGGTACTGGTTTATACATTGATCCGTCAGTTTCCAGGCTTTCCCGCGGTGTCTTCTTCTTTTCGCAAGAGCTTGCACGAAGGAGATGTGTGGCTGGAAACGTACAACGTTTGAGTTTGTTGGGTTCATCGCTGCCATCAGCGGCTCCGTAGTGACGAGGTCCATGGACTCGGCAATGATGGGGGTGTCGACGCGGTGAAGCTTTGCCAGCATGGCAAGCACCTGGAGCGGACCGAAGAGATCCAGCGGCTCAAAGGCGCGGAAGGCGACTATTCCGTATCTTTGCGGGAGTTCTGCGTCGGCTGGATAGCTGCAGGTGACCCGCGTCAAGACGCTGGCCCAAAAACATATCTGCAAGGCCGAGGACAGGATACGGGTGGGTGAGGCGACCATTGCTCAACCATGTTTTCTTGGGCTATATACAACGATGGAAGTAGAAATGCTGAAGCCGTCGAGTAGGGGCAGGAGAGGGGCCTGTAGGTACTACTGGATGATGCTCCTTGCTCCCCGAGCAGCCTAGATTCTGGACGGTAGCCTGTTAAGAAGGATGACGGAGAGAGGGAGAGGCATGTTGAGCTCGGGACGAGTAGCGATGGCTGGTTCGATCCACCTATATACCGTGGGGTGGGATGACTCCTAGGGTCGGGAGTCACTTAGTCTATGGAAACTTGCGCAAGATAACAGGCTGAGCATGACGTGGGAGCTGGTCTCGGACACGGGACAGTCCGAATCTATTGCGACCTGGCACCTAGACGGAAAAACTCTCCTAGTCCCTGCGCGTGGTGAGGGGGAGTTGCAGGAGTTAGCACGGATTCACGCGGAAAAAAAGCAGAGGATCATCAAGAGAGGAGGGCCGGGGGATCTCAACTCACCAGTCATAGGATCACGGGGCTTAGTCGCTTGCTTGCGGTGTGGTTCCGGGCAGAATCCCAATAGGCAGTGTGGTTTCCAGAGATTCTGGGGAATGCTGAATAGCATCGGTTTCTACTAGGCTCTAGGTATTGGAGAGGCGCAGAATCGGAGCGAGAGGCTCCAGCTTCCGCAAGTAGACAAGGGGCTCGGCACGGGCGGTCATGAGTGGCCGCATGCCCGCGATCGTCTTGGCAGGAGGGAGCAGACTTTGCTGGGTGAGTTGGTTTGCGCGCTTTTCCCCCCGCACTGCAAGACTTGGCTTCTTCGATACGGTAGGCAATTGTTGACGACCTGACCGTCTAGGTACGCACTTGGTAGTCCCCTAGCCGTAAAGGCAGCCGATGCCAGTCAACGTAAACAAGCAGATCCATAGGCTCCAAATACGTTCTTGGCTGTCCAGGTTGGACCAGTTCCTTGGCAGCACACCTAACCGGTCCACGGACGACATGCGGATATTGGCAAGTATCAGCGAGGTGTAACGTGGTTCACAAGCGAGTGGACCACACAAGCGAGTGGGCCACTTCCAAATCCCATACTAAACGCCGTTTCCGACCCCCTTGCTATATCGACCAATTTTTATCCAAATTAGCTAAAATTTGTTATAGTGACTCTCAATTATAAAATTGAATTTTTGTAATTTTCTTAAATTTTTAGCACTAAATCGGGTTAGATGCACTAATTTAACCCCTGTAAAACCTAGATTTTTAAATAACTAACCCAATTTAGTAATAAAAATTAAAGAAAAAATTTAAAAATTCAATTTTATAATTAAAAGCCGGTATGCCAAAATTTAATCGATTTGGATAAAAATTGGTCGATTTAGCAAGGGGGTCGGAAACGGCGTTTAGTATGGGATTTGGAAGTGGCCCACTCGCTTGTGTGGTCCACTCGCTTGTGAACCACGTTAATTATAGTTGGAGATCTGATTCGACCCGGTAGCCTCCGGACCAAGATCGCTCGTTTTACACCTCTCTGAAAACGCAGCAGCCTCCAGTCCGGATTTCCTCGGGCCAATCACATACCGTGCCGCCGCGGCCGCCGCGGCCGCAAGCTCGAGTTCATTGTGCTGACTCTCGGGGGTGGAGCTGGCATGATCGCTGTGGCTGGAGCGGTCAGTACCGTCCTGGGGTAGGGGTACTGCGGGGAACGAGGTTAGTGCCCACCTGCGGCTGGTCTTAGCGCTGCCAGGTGCGATACGAATCACTGCTGCTGTTTGGCCGGGCCCTTGCCATGAAGGACTGCATGCGGCACTGATGAGTAGTTGCGTTGCATTGGGAGGGCCGCGGGACTCAGACTGCCGTGTGTGCCGAGTACAGAGAAGAAGCCCTGGATGCGGGGATCACGACGCACACTGGGCGGCCGTTGTCGATGCATGGAGGGATGCCGGAATTTGCCGTCGAGCTGCACAGAAGGGAAAATAGGAAGGGGTTCGCTGCGCTGCATGCTGACGCCTAGGCTGATAGAGTCTGAAGTCTATTCCTGCTGTCGGTCCTCAACGATGACATGGACGCTTCCCCAGTGGTCCACCGGCCTGGCCCAGACTCAAATACTGCTCCCTACCGGGCCAAGGCTCCCCATCTAGCAATGCGTATATGCGACATGTATTTGGACACACGCCAACATAAGGCGCTGTGGATATTGAGATCTTGTGCTCAGGTCAGCGCCGCCTTGCGCCCATGGCGGCACGCGACAGACGGAAAGGCGGGAGGGGCAGTGGCACCAACAGGAAAACGCACTCGGGACTTTTCCTCAGCCGCGGGGAACAACCCTGGACGAAAAGGCGGCAGCCATTGGCTGCGTCGTCTATCGCCGCCCACTGGCGACGCCCCGCTTGTCGAGCTGCGAAAGTGCATGACTAAGCCCTGATTCGAGCCCAGACTTCCAGAACGAATCGCCTGATCAGACGGCCGGCATTGCTTGAGTTCAGGTCCCAATGAATCTGCGACGGCTGGCGATTCCCGTCGTCTCGCGCGCCGATAATTAAACCCTATTTGCCCCCCTCTCCCGAACGCATGCCGGAGCCCCAACGACGCCGTCCTTGTCATCGCGTGGCGCCCGCCTTCTCCACGTGCGCATCTGCGGCGTCCCATCTCCTGCGCTGGACCTTCGAGAAACACCAGTAATCGCCTGATTACAAACCACCCGCAGTGCGGGAGCGAAGAACAGTCACCAGGGAGCGCACGCAGGGTCGCGCCAAGCCTGGAGCAAAGCCCATTGCTGTGCCTTGGAGCCCCACCTCGCTGCTCCCAAGTCACCCTGTGCTGTCCGGTCCGATAAAAAGCCTCGCGCTGCTGTTGCGCGCCGCCGTCTGCCGTGCTGTCTCCGCAGCGCGCGCACCTACAGCACTACCTTCCTCTCTCTCCATCGGCGCCTCTCTGCCGCCCGATATCGGTTGGCGCAAGGCGGCTCCCCGAGGCCTTGGCGCACGACCCTCCTGCTGGGTCGCCGCAGTCAGTCGGCTTGGTCGATAGAAGCCCACAGGACGAGCCTGCACTGCCTCCGGGCAGCCATCAGTCGTGGACGGCAACGGCGACAGCCTGCTCGACCCACCCCACCGCGCAGACCGCGGGGACCCGAGGGCCCGGTTACTCGCCCTCAGGAGCCATCTAGTTTTCAGTCCCCCTTGTTCGTGCCATTCCCGAAGGTCCATCCCAGACATACCAGTCTGTACCTACCTACTTGCGGGATCTCGATTACTCTTGCATCAATCGTTTCCGCGCCTGCAAGTCCGCCTCGGGGTTTGACAAGCCATGACCGAGGCCATGTCACTGCCTGCGACGCAATTTGGCGCCCAGCCTGCCTCCGGAATCCGGAAGAAGTTCGCGACGCCCCCGGTCAAGATCGCCTGCCTAGCATGGTATGTGCAGAACCCTTCCCTGGCCTAAGCCTCCTGCCAGCGACCACGCTGTGGATGGCGTCAGGCCATATTGACGCCGAGGTCGAGGGCGCGAGGCTGCTGTGGCCTGATCACGGGATTTGAAAACGTTGTTTGATTAGAGTTTATCGGCTGACCGCCAAACCCGATTCTTCAGCCGAGCCTCGCGGACTCGATGCGACGGAGGCCATCCATGCGCAAGCGTATGCTGCCCCTTTTCACTCCTAGGCCTCTTGAGCCTTTCTTTGCCGGCTTTGTGCTCTCCGCATGGGTGTCTGGCTAACACGCTGGGACAGTGCCAATCAAAAGCTCGAGAATGTGTTTACAAGCCCAGCAAGCGGGGCGGCGCGCGCGTGCGCAGAAAGCCAAGGCCCGAGAACGATGAGCTGAAAGCGCAGATGGTGCCTCCAGAGCCGGTCGAGGTGTTCCAGGAACGTAAGTATTCGCTGGGCACTCGCCGAGGGTCGCCTTCCTCGGCGAAACGCGAAGACATATGCTGACTGCAAGCGTCTCGGTGCGATACAGCAATAGCTGTCCAGAACTACATCGACCCCGGCGCCGGGCTGAAGCAGCTGGGCGACTGGTATCAGGATAGCGACTTCATTTTCGACAGTCTCTTCATGAATGGCCTACAGACCGACTACCTCGACGCCAACACCACCATGAGTGCTGTCGAAACCCCACCCGCCGCTCCGGCACAGCCGATTCCCATAGTCCGCACCTACAGGGATGATGCTGCAATGTAAGTGTGCCCTATCGCCCAAAGACACCCGCCATTCCGGTCAACTGGAGACGCTAACCTAGACTACCTAAACAGCTTGGAGGCGTACTACATCTTCATCCACCCCTATTTTCCCGTACTCCCGCCTCCTAGCGGCATACCGCTGGACAACTTCGTCCCGCGTTTGCAGAACCACCAGCCGAGCGAGTTTGACGAAGGTGGTGACTATGAGCCGACATCACCCATCGCGCTCGCCATCTCGGCCGTCCTGGCTCTGATACCTTGCGCCAACGACACCAACCACGCCGCCCACGAGTCGGTACTTTTTCGCCGGGGCTATGCACAGTTCCTGGCTCAGGCGGCCGTCGAGACCATCGAGGCCGAGTCCGAGATCCCAGAGTCTTCCACTCTGCCGCACGCTGTTCTTTCGTCCGAGCAGAGCTTCTCGCAGGACGACTTCTCCGACAGGCCACCCTTCCACCCGGGCTTGCCTCGCCAGCTCGAGAGCATCGTAGCTCTCAACATTCTGAGCGTCTACGAGTATGCCCAGCGCGGGAATCTGAAGAAGATGCAGAGCCGTGCTGGACAGGCTCTGGTCAGCGCCATGGCACTTGCCATCCACGAAAACACGGAAGAAGACTCCTTCACCGAGGCGAGACGGAGGGTATGGTGGATGACTGTAAGCCTCAATTGCCCATCGTCGCCCATCGTCGCCCATCGTCGCCTTCATTTTCAATACTCCCATCTAACATCTTGTCCGCCCAGTACATGTGTGTCTGCCAAGGGGCCATTGTGAGCAATGTGGTAAGCAGTCTGCCCGTGAAAGTCTGGACCTGGAAATACCCGCTCACATAGCATCCAGCAACCGACATTTGCTGCCTTCTCGCCAAGCTTCACGGCAAAGTTCCCTTCAGTCCAGGCTGATCCAGAGGCAAGTACCGGGCCCGGTGATTCGGGCGCGGATATTATCCCTGCGCCAACACTAGGAAAATTGCGTGCTAACACCGTCTACTGCGACCCCCACAGGCCTTCACAGCGTACATCACTGCCCAGCAGGCTATCCTGACCGCGACCGAGTTTGTGATCGACCTCAACAAAACCATGAAGGCCAACGGTGACATGAACAGGGTTTACAACAAGATGGTTGAGCTTGAGGCCAGGCTCGAACCATTACTGGCCAAGTCCGAAACATGGGACCTGAGATCGCCGATCACTCTAACCGTCGAGCCGAGCGAGGAAGTAGTTGGTCGTTCTCTAAGGTGTATGGCTCGGATAAAACTGAACAGGTATGTCTGCTCCCCTTCCCTGATCGTGGCCTGGTTGGCCTGTCACTTGTCCAGGTGGCCGCACATGGCTGACACCGTCCCCCACCCACGCCAGTGCCCGGATAAAGCTCCACCGGTACTGCGCCTTCTTTGACATACCTGTTTTCACGGCCAAGCACTGCGACCTCAAGGGCAAGGATTCTCTCGCCGAGGAACTAGACCAGGAGCTGCGCCAGCTGTCGAGCTGCACATGTTCCTTGTTCACATCCCCGGCGGCAACGGGCGGGTCTTCCGCCTCCACATCGAGTGGTGGTGGTAATGGCGGCGGAAGCGGCAGCAGAAGCCACCACTCGTCCTCTTCGCCACGGTCAGATGGAGGGGCCAGTGGTAGTGTTACCAGTAACACGACAACGGCGTCCTCGACAGCGGCTACGCCCTTTACTTCGTTCCCTTTCAGCAGCCATACGTCGGCTAAGATCTGTCTACGCTCTGCGCTCAACATCGCAGGCGACTTTGACACGCTGCCGTATCCGAACCCCTCGGCCATGGCTGTCCCGCCCTTTGGCCTTCCCGATGGGGCTGTGATGGCGGGTAATGGAAGTGTTAGCAGCCCACTGGGAGTTGGCGCCGCCAATGGGAACCATGGCGCTGGCGCGCCCAGCATCCCATGGCTCCTCTCGCCCACCTCGACCATCCCTGCGCCGCGCACCATGCCCTCCTTCGCGTGCTGCGCCATGCAGTGCGCTTACGCGCTGCTGATGGTGCACCAGAAGACCAAGACGCTGAACACGTATCAGCAGCAGCAGCAGACGGCGTACATCAGCAACACCGGAGCAGATAGCCTAAACGGTAATGGCGGAGTGGGAGGGGGCCCCCTGGCAGCAGCAGCGGGGAGCGGCGGGCAGCAACCGCCCGGTCTGGTCGGCAACCTGGTCGCCCGACTGAACCAGGGGCTGATGAGTATACTGGGCACGCTGGACAACTACGCGGTGGCGTCTGAGGCCCTGGGTGGCATGAGAGGTGAGCTCCGGGCTGTTCCTTCCCGTCGTGGTGTGATGCGTCCCCCATCTCGATCTCTCTCCCTGCCCTGGTAACATGCACACTGTCATAGGCTGTGGTCAGAGAAGAGGAGGGACAACGCGGACGGACTAATCGGCGCATGAGGGGATGGAGACGGAGAGAATTGGACACATTCTCCTCGGCGACCCCTACCTACGTACAAGCACACACACACACACCCTTCCAGACACACACCGCTTCGTTTCCCGCGTCATGCATGCACCTGTGTTTTACTATCTTGACCATTCCTGCAACCATCACCTCCTTCTCTTTCGAGTATGCCTGCTGACGGATCTCGATGCTTGCCTAGATCAAATACGGAACAACGCCATGGGCCTGGAGGCATGAGGAAAGGAAAAACATCGGGATTGCTGTTGTCTGCTGTCGGGCTTGCAACACACAGCCTCTGTCTTTGTGGGAGGATGCTCTATTTCCGTCCATCGCGGTCGGGCTCAGGGGCGGGAGGGAATGCCGGGATTCGGGATATGCTCTATGGCGCGGTGCGCGTGTGGTTGCACATTTTCCAGGGAGCTCCGGGCATAACTTTGCTGCATGCGCGGGGTTTGAACCTCACAGACGCCAGAGCCCCTGAATAGGCCGGACTTTGGTCGTCGAGGCGCAACATCTTGGACGATGGTGAGAAAAAAAGACAAAGGGAGAAAGAAATATCCACTCACGACAAATACCAAAAAAAAAAAAAAAAAAAAAAAAAGAGAAGAAAAAAAATTATCGTTTATTGCAGACCATGGAAGGCAGGGCCCGATTGAGGATTTGGGTCTTGCATCGCCACGACATCGTTCGGGAATCTCGCCACACGATTTCTATCTTGCTAGTTCCATTTCGAACCGTCTGCCTCCGTCAAAGGAAACGGTCAATCGTTCCATCGGTCGGCGATGACCAACCCTTCAGGATCTAGTGGTTTTTGATGTCTTTGAAGAGCCTGGAACGGGGGCTGTTTTGCTCTCGGCTTCTCACATTCTGGGGGCCATCGAGCGAGGCGGAAAAGGGGAGGAAGTAATGGGACAGCGTCGTGTAGGTGTTTGGTATGGTTCTCTCTGCTCTCAAGATATTCCGGTCCTACTTTTGCCACACTATGACAAACAAAACTCGGTATGCATCTCCTCTGACGGCGCTCTGTGATCAACCATATCATGCGGATATCGATGCCCCGGCGGAACAGGAACGGCAGTGTGATACGCATAAAAGTGGGTGGATTGCGAATGCCTATGCCCGCCGCGGTGCTCGACGGGAAACGTGAGACCCCTTTCACGAGACCGCATTCCCTCGACGCCTAGGCACGACCAGCAACAAAATACCATCAAAAGCCCCGAAGCAAGGCAGGCAGGCATCCATCCGCCTCTCCCTCAGCGTACAGGCCCCCAGCGCCTGACAATCTCCTCCTGCTTGGACGCGGCCCTCTTCCAGGCACCCGCAGCGGCCTGGCGGGCCCGGAGCTCGGCCTCGGCCGCGCGGACCTTTTTGGCGACCCGGTCGACCTCGTGGTTCAGCACGGCGAGCGACGCCTCGATGTCCGGGTCCCTGAGCGCGGCGCCGACCGCGGCGTCCTCGTCGTCGCCCGCGTCGGCCGAGGCGGCCGGCACCGGCGGCGTCTCGGAGAGGACGCCCTCGAGCAGCATGGCGACGGCGCGCGCTGAGTCGGCCAGGTGGTGCTGGGCCGACGCCTCGAACGAGGCCTGCACGTCGCGCGCCACGTCGGCGGCCTTGGCCGCGCGGGAGCGCAGCGCCGAGTCGAGCGCGGCCGCGTCGGCGAGCCCGCCGTCGGCGCCGTCGCCGTCGTCGGGGAGGGAGAGCGCCAGGTCGCGCAGGAGCACGTCCATGGGGGGCTCCTCGGGGGCGCCGAGGCCCGAGGACCGCCGGCGGTGGCTTTGGCTGCTGTTGCTGTTGTTCATGGGGAAGGTTCGGGACCGCTGGGGGCGCTTGACGGGCGAGACGTCGGTGCCGGCGCCTGGCCACACGGCCTGGTTTGGGCGGCGCGTGGGTGACATTGGGTTGTTGGGGCCGCCGCCCGGAGGAATGATAGAATCCGTCGGGGTAGGGGATGCGAGCTCGGCTTTTGCCGTGCGGATGATGACCTCGGAGGCCGACTCGTAGGCCTTGATGTCCTCGACGTGGGCTGCGAGAGTGGACATGTTTGCAAGGAGGTAGTCGAGGCAGCCCTCGGCCTAATGCATCGACACAAGATGCGTTAGTTTTACAGTGACGTTATGACGGAGGTTCAAATAGGACGAGGGGCCAGACGCCGACTTACGTAGTTCGTAGCCTCGCTCGACCGGGCCAGATTCGAGGCATCCCGCTCTCGTAAGGATTGGACGGTCGGCTCCAGGAACTGCTGCTCGGCGGACATCTGTGCAACTGGAAGGATTTCCGTGTAGAGCTCTTCAAGCTCTGCCTCCATCGCCCTGACGTCCTCGGCTGACGCGGCCGGCGTCTTCGCCAAAGTCGACTCCACTGCCTCGAGATAGATGCGGTCAAGCTTGGTCCGTATCATCTCGACGGTATGCTTGATCAGACGGGCACACGTCTCGCGGATGCGCTCCACGCCGGCATGCAGCTCCTGTTCCTCCAGCTGCTGGCCGAGCTTCTGCAAGCTGGCAAGCAGGCGATCATCACTCTGGAGCAGGCCGTTGATGGTGGTTTGGAAGCGGCCAGCAGCCTCGGCGCCGTTGGCCTGCTGCCGCGGCTGCTGCTCCTCGAACGCGGCGACCCGGCCCGCGACGCGCTGCGCGAGGCCCTCGACGGCCGCAGCGAGGGCGCGCCGCTCG
>JNVV01000014.1:482023-514966 GCA_000733355.1 Falciphora oryzae
GTTGCTGGCGGAGGGCCTCGCTCTGCCTGGCCACGGCCGAGGTGGAGCGGTTCAGCTCTTCGATGGCGGCGCGGAGCTCGGCGTCGTCCAGCGGCTGGACGGCGTCGAGACCGCCGCCCGCGTCGGCGGCCAGCTGACCGGCCCGGCCCGAGCTCTCCAGGGCATTGTACCTTTTGCCTGGGCGTCAGTGTGTGACGCGTTGCGGCCCGAGCGTGGGACTGGTGCATGGCGGGAGCGGAAACCCACTGGTCTAGCTCGTCGCGCGACAGCAGCGTGTCGCTGATCAGGTGGCGTTGGACCCAGGCCGCCGCCTCGGGGCCCTGTTGGAATGCCACCTTCAGGGCAGCCGGATCGGGCTGAGCGCCATGCGCCCAAAGGGCGTCGGACAGCCTCTGGATGGCTTCGCTGTCTGACATGGCGCTGCACGGTTGATGCGCAGATATCAATGACTTGACCGTTTGTGGTCAGAGGTTGGCCAGGCCCAGATCGCTGTTGGGTGGGGTGTTTGTCAGCGCTGAAAGGAGGTCAAAACACGATGCGGACTGCCATTAGCCGCCATCAATGATTGGATGAACAGGCGGTTTACCTTAGTGATGACATAATCACTCCAGCCGACCGGGGTCTTCTGCATTTAGTTTCGTTCCTCAACCCAGACACCCAGGCGGCGCAAGGCCCCCAGATACATGGTCCAGGCGACCAAGTACCTCGGTATTTGGGGGACTCGTTTCTGCCGACTTGTATCATTTCCCAGCCAATGCCAGTTCTGTGGCCCTGAGCAACGCCACGGCTGTCAACTGGCTAGTAGGTGATAGGCTCAATCCTTTCCCGTTTCCTTTCCTGTTCGCCTACAGGCAAGCAGCCAAAATGGAGCACAAAAATGGATTATAATAAAGCTACGGCGACGTACATCGGCCAGCCGAACATTATCCCGCCCAGGAAGAGGGTACGCTGTCATTGCCGGCCGTTCATCTCGCCCATGATGTTGATGAAGTCCGACGGCGACGGAGAACGGACGACGACGAAGAGAAGGTGGCGACGACGATAAAGCTAAGATGCCGACGGAAAGTAGACGCAGACGAAGACGAGCACCGACGAGACGCAAAGAGCGAAGACAAAGACGTCCAAGAATGGTTTTGCGAATGCTGTCAAAAGACATGCCAAAACTGAAGCCAGTGCAAAAGCTGTTGTTGATGCCCACCAGATACATGTAGTTGGGAGAACACCCGCACAATAACCAACACCTTGTTAGTGGCCTCGTGCGTTCCTGACTTCATGCTACGAGGTTGTCGAGAAGGGGCCGACTCCCTCGGGCCCCAAAATGGAATCATGCGCTCATGCCGTTCCAAAATGTAGCCTCCGTGCTGTTGTTAAAAATTAACGCGGCCGAATCCGGGCCTCGGGCGAGTCCCGATAATTTTTTGGCCGCTCTGTTACGCTATTTGTGGGAGTCCCACGATCCTCTTTATCCCACGAGCATCAATGGTGATGCGGATTACAGGTGGTAAGGCGGCGGCAGCTTCTCCCGTGGCGATAGCGGGCTGCTCCCCACAACTCCACTCGGAGATGTTGGCGAGGGGCACCGGGAAGGGTACCGAGATGGGGCCGGGTGCTGGCGCTGAGGGGCTGTTGTCAGAAAGGTTGCCGGGCTAGCGGTGCGTAGAAGAAATGTATCCCAGGCGATTCTGGGGTCCCTATTAGGCAATACATGGTGCCCGAAAAAAAAAAAAAAAAAAAAAAAAGCCCACAAAACCGAACCCCCCTCGGTTGCCGATGTGTACTCCCCGAACCGCCAAGGTCGGTTAGCTTGGAGAGGTATGAGGCCACAAAGAGGTTGACTTTGTCGCCGGCCGCTTCACGATTGCGTGGCCAAGGGCGGCTTCGACCCTCTTACCCAACGACATATCGCCAGTTTTTTCGGGTTTGGTCGCCGTTTATTGAACGGCCCCATATCGCCAGGCGACCCCAGCCCCGAGATCCAAGATCCCATGCTCTCCAGTGTACGAATCGTACGTGCTTGGTTGACAGTCCTAGTATCCGGTCCGGGTGGCCGTCCGAGACAGCTGGCAGGGTCGCGTCAAGCCCTGCGCAGATCTGCCGGCACTCTTGGCCATGCTGCATCAACCCCCATGCTCATCTAAATTGGGCAAGGGCTTCTGGAGGGTCCCAAGCTGAGGAGGCGATGACATCTACGACAGGCGTCAGTGCCTGTTTGTGGAACAGTGGCTCTTTCTCAGGAGCAACTGCCAGCGCCATCATCAGTTGTGCCACGGCCGACTCTTTTCCCCTCCTTTGCTGGTTAAGCGGTGTGCTCGATCGGGCGGCAGTGGCCCTGTGGGCGGGATGGCGGCGCGGAGCGGTCTGAGCAACTCCCAAGAGAGGCTGGAGGCGGCCTGCACGCTGCTGCAAAGATGATAGGACGCCTCGCTCGGCTATGGCATGCGCGACATATGCTGTCACCCCGCGCTCGCACGCAACCTCGCCCGCCCATTGGCAGCGGGACCGCCCGGTCTCAGTGACTCCGGACACGGGACCTGAAAAATGTCTGAGAGAGTGCCACGCCGGAGGGGGATCAACGACATGGCAGCAGAACGGACCTCAAAAAGATCACGCATGGCAGGTTGAAAGGGCGTGCGGCATCGCTGGCGTGACGCTGTGCGCCGCAATAAAACAGTCGCCCTGCGCAGGAACAGTCAGGGTTTGATGAGGCCAACCAAAGCAGAGTGCAGGGCAGGGCAGGGCAGGACACAAAGACGAGCAAGGGAGCTCGGATCACCGGGCGGTTTGCCACGTTGCAGCCGACTGTTGCTGTCTCGGGGCGCGGTAGGCTGCATCACTTTTTTTTTTTTTTTTTTGTTCATCTCATCTTTTTTCCTCGCTCTCTTTTGCTGTCTCGTCCCTTTTTCCCCTTTCAAGCCTGACTTCCCCCTCCAGCACCCACGCACCACCTGCCTTCGTGAAAATCTGAGCCGGCCGGGAGTGACGGCGCCGCTGTCGTGGTCTCGGCGGGCAGGGCTTGCTTGAGCCACGCCCTCGTTGGTGCCGTGCCTGTTGGGTGCTACGGCAGCTCGCGTGTCCAGGCAAATGAATGCCGGTGGCGTTGGCCCGAGTGTTTGCAATGGATGAGTCCGTGCTACGATAGCACCGTCTCCTTTGTCCAGGCATCTAGCGCCTTGGTCGCTTGTTCCTTTCACTCTGGCGACAAAAGTCCGCCTGCTTTTTGTTCGCTCTCCGTTTGGCCGATTTCCGGTTAGACCGGGGACCATGTCTCGTCGCACCCCGCTTCCTTTCTCTCCTCGACTACAGAGCCGGGCGGGCCCTCCCGATCTTCGAGGCAGCGATGGCCATCTCCACGGAGACTGGGGCGCCATCGCGATGTGCCGTGTTTGCCGTCTTGGGCCACTTTGCCCGTGCCCCTCCAGCCGGTCCGGTTCCCATTGGACGGCGGGGGTGAGCAAACGCAGATCCCCAGCCGTGGCCACCCCTGGCCCCGTGCTTCCGGCAGTCCATGGCCAGGGCGTTCTTGGCGCAGTGCAAACGGATGGGCGATGGTGGGATGGCGGGAGCTTGTCAACCGCAAAGATACGGCCTCGTCGCACACGCACACAAACACAACCACACGCCCTCCACCCGCCCGCCCCCCTCGTCCATCCGTTCTTTCTGGCGGCCCATGGACCACCCGCTCCTCTCCATGTCCCCGGTTTGCCCATCTAGAGCAGACAAACATGCAGCCCCTGCTCCTTGGGGCCGAAAGCAAAGCAAGCTACCACCTACTTCGTGTGACTGCCCAAACTGGCACCTGGGTATGTGACTAGTGGCCTGTCTCCGGGGCTGCTTCATCGCTTGGAAACACCGAATCCCTCAAGGCAACAAGATGGAATCCGGTTCGAGGCAAGATTTGGCACTGCTCTAGAGGCGTAGAGGCTGTGGACGCGCGGTTGGCTCGCCCGTCAGCAGCGAGGCATGGCGTCCATGCCACCAGCGATGTTGCTGCGCCTTGTGTGCCGTCGTCGTCGTACCTCCTCCCGCTCCCGCTTGCAACCACTACGCCGGCTGTCAAACCAATCGTACATACACGGCCCTGGCTTTTCCTTGTTTCTTTTCTCTGCCCCTTCTATCTTTTGTGGCCCCTCTCTTCCCTACCCTTCCGTGGCCTGTGCTTTCGAGCCCTATTGCCGAGGGAGGTGTCCAGCTATCACTGGCTATCTGTGCACACGCTGTTCCTAGAAAGGCTGTTTGACTGGCCCTGGCGCCACCCGCAAGCCAGTGGGATCAGTCACCGGCTTCAGCTATCAGATGAAGGCATGCAGGCAAGCAAGCAGGCATACATGATGTAAATCCAGATGCATATCTCGCATCGCCCATCCAAAAATAGAAGGCGTGTTCGTGTGCATACATACGTGCTGTCTCTTTTTCTATTTTCCGCCCCGTTCCTTCGCTCCGTGTTCTTGCACACCGCAACGTTCCCTTTCTCGTTCCTTTATTCGGCCCGCTAGTATGTGCCCAGGCATATGTCTCCCATCTTTGATTCGACCCGATGTCGGTGTTGGACAGCCGTTTGCAACCTTGGATTGCGCCTGCATCTCTCATCCCTCTCCAGCGTTGGCTCCAAACTACACATGTCTGGCCGGCGGCTTGATCTACTCCATTTGACTGCCCGTCCGCTGCGACTGGGCACCGAAATCCACTCCGTTCCAACTGAGAAAAGATTCTACCAAGGAGCGTCCAACTGTTTCCTGTGGAGCCTCCCTCATTCCCGCCTTTCCCCTTCCCATCTGATCCCTCCCTGCTCCGGGCCGGGCCAGGCCAGAAAGTGCCGGCCGTTTGATAGCAACATTTGGCTGCCCGCTTCGCCGCTCCCCGTCTTCCTGACAAAGCCCCACAAGGCTTGGGCCCCCATCAGATGGAATACGGCTTGTCTTGCGGCCCATCAGGCAGCCACTCAGCAGGTCCCACGGCCACACGCCCTCGAGGAGCGGGCGGAGCGGCGGGCTGTAGCATGGCCAAGGTGCCGACGCGGCTATTCCCAAGACATGATGGCAGAAGCTCAGCCGGGACCGAACGATAAGTGAATCTCATCCGGACCAGCGGTAGCAGTGGCAGCCAATGGTGGCAAGACCCGCAGCCAACGAATAGAATAACAGTGAGCACGTCTTCGTCAAACAGCCCGCCCAGCCTTTCACGTACCTGCGTCTCGTGTCTCTCCGTTCAGCTCCATCTCAGCCTCCGTCCGACTCGGACTTTGACCCGGTCATCACCTTGCTTTTTAAGATCTTGTCTCTCCCCAGGGATGGAACAACTCACTACCTACCTTCTCATCCCATCCATCTTACCTTTCCCACCTTTTTACCACTTCTTGGTCTCAGACCCCGGGACAGAACCGCCGATTCCCCCCGGCAGCCCTTACCCATCCTTTCGTGACAGGCTCTTCCCGTCTCTCGTGTCTCACCCATCCCTACCCTCTGAATCACTTTGTTGATTGTCGACGCTGGTCGCAGCGGGCCCGTGTCTTATCGCCTACTACGGCGTGTTACGCTACAGTGGCAGGCGCCACACAAGGCTCTGTCCTGCCGGCAACATCAGCCTCGCGTGAACCAGGGAAACAGCGACGACGACCTGCCCCTTGGGGCAGGCTGGGCCTTTGTTATTGGTTGCTGGGGTAAGGGAACAATGGGCTGGCGCCGCCCCTTTGGCAAAACGGGGATGGCAGACGACAGCGACAGCGACAGCCGCAGGCGCAACAACACCAGCACCGGCACCAGCGCCAGCAGCATCAACAAGATGGCAGAGTGGGTGCCGGCCCAACTGCGCAAGCAGTACGTGGACGGCTTCGTGGCCGTCTTCTTGGTGGCCGCCACCCAGGCCATGATCCTGGCGCTCACCAGTGTGGGCGACCGCATGAACAACTTCTCGGCCGCCATCCTGGGCATGGCGGCCCTGGGCGCCGTCATGATCGCCCTGGACCTCGGCTTCCGGCTGCTGTCCAGCAGCCCAGAGGCCGTCCAAGACTTCTACCAGAAGCACCTGTCCGCGCCGGTGCGTGTTGTTCTCCTGGCCCCATAGTGACGCTGGCGCGGGGACATGGCGGCCCCAGGGGCAACGCTAGGTCGTGATGTTGACCACGGTGCATGCGTCTAGTCCGACCTCCTGAACCGGCACATGGCCATTGGCTTCACTGTGCCATTCGTTCACATCTTCAAGGCCACGGCAGCGAGCCCAAGGGAGATTGGGCTGATAACAGCCATGTTTGGTAAGACCGAAAGAACCCTTGGCCCGGCTTGTCACGCGCCTACGCCCAACGCTAACTTGCCTGTCTAATAAAAAAAAACAGTGCTCTGCGGCATCATCTTCCCCGTCGTCGTTTTCGGGGTGACCTACGCGCTGCAAAGCGCCCTGATCCTCGCCCGCCGTCGCCGCCACCGCCACCACCAGGGCCCTGCCCGCCCCAACCGCCGCCGCCCAGCCCCCGCGCCCTCGACCGGCCTCCTCCACCCGAGCAGCGACCGCAAGAACCGGCGGCTCTCCAACCAGTCGACGCTGATCGGGCAGCGAACGCCCTGGGACGCCCCCACCGACGCCGACGAGGCCGCCAGCGAGTTCCACGACGTCCCCCTGAGCGACGACCAGCCCCAGGGCCCTCCTCCTCCTCCTCCCCCTTCCTCGCAGTGCCGCCGTACCCCAGCAGAACGGCACCCCCATGCGGCCAGGCTGATGGGGTGGGTGCTCTCGAACCTCGCGCTGTACGCGTGCGCCGTGTCGGTCCCCATCGCCGTCGTAATCGCCAGCTGCACAGACGTCACCGCGCTCCTCGACACCTCGGTCCTCTTCACCGCCTGGATGACGGCGCACGCGCTGCAGCGCTGGGTCGCGCGCGGGCCGTCCTCGGTCATGCAGCGGCACCCGCGCGCCCGCACCGCCGTCGCCGTCTGCCTGCTCAACCCGGTCCTCGTCACCGCCGGCGTCGCCATCGGCTACATCCACGCGCGGTGGGCGCTCCGGGCGTCTAAGGGCCGCCCCGAGACGCTGCGCGACGTCGTCAACAGCTTCCAGTCCGGCACGACGCTGGCGCGGTACATCATGCGCCGCATCGTCGGGCACGGCGGGCAGGGGCAGCCGCACCGCAACGGCGACCAACTCGACACGGCCGGCGATCTCTGCGTGGGCGCCGGCGACATCGCGACCTCGATCCTCGAGTCGGGCCTGGCGGCATGGGGCTTCAAGCTGTTTGGGTACCGCCGCCAACTGGCTTCCCCGACTGGCTTCATCGTCCTCCTTACCTCGGCTGTCGCCGCAGTGGTCACGGTGGTGTCGGCGCCGCTGCTCGCGCACATGGGGGCTGGAATCGCAGCGCCGCAGAGCCTGTCGTTTGCCACGCGCAGCGTCACGCTGGCCCTGGGAACGCCTGTACTTACACGGCTGGGTGGAGACGTTGGCGCCAACGCATCCATGGTCGTCTTCAGCGGCGTGATTTTCCAAGTCATAATGGGGCTCGGTCTCGCGCAATGGGTTGCGGCACAGTTCAGGAAGCTGTGTGACTGGTGCGCATCGGTCGCGACCGGCTTGAGACGAAGAGGCGCACTGGAAGGGCAAGACGACGACGATAAGGAACGCCGCCACCCGGACCCGGAGATGGGGAATATCCACCACGATAGGGCAGCAGTCGCAGATCTCGCACGCCAGCTCAGCAGACAGCTTTCGTCGCACCAGCAGCAGCAGCAGCAGCAGCCGCGCCTGTCCCTCGACCTCCCCCCGAACTTTATAGACCTGCCGAGCAGAAGCCGGTACGGAAACATGTCGGTAGAATCAGCATCGCCGACCCCCACAGCAGCCAGCGCCACTACCCCCGCTGCAGCAACTGGTCTGGTGGCTCCGCCCACATCGCCCGAGGACGAAAATGCCACACCATCGGGCCGCGAGAACGCCGCGACCCGCCACACGTATAACAACACCCCTGATAACTCGACCTCCGGCGATATTGAAGACGCCCGGACCGTCGCCACCGGCGTGACCGTCGGAATAAACGCAGCCGCGATGGGCACGTCCTACCTGTACGAGAGCAGGAGCCGCGCCGCGCCCTACTCCGCGCTCGCGATGACATTGTTTGGAGTCATGACCGTCGTCGTCCTCTCCATCACCCCCCTGACCGACTGGCTGCTTTGGAGGCTGCAAGCCTAGCCTTTCGTACTTGGTATCTCGATGCTCTCCTTTTCGCCGTTTGAGGCTATCTCTTTTTGCTTGTTTGCTTGGAGCCCTAGTGCGTGTATAGATTGCACCCAGCTCTCCCGTATCTCCTTGCTTGCTTGCTCGCTGCTTGCTCCCCCTAATTAGGCGTTGGCTTTTTATTCTCCGCAATGGGCGTTTATCAGGATGGGAAAACGGACTCGGAAAAGGACGAGGACTTGGGCGCGTGTATGTCTTAGCGGCTGATGAGCAATGAATGATACCCGTCGGGTCTGCTATTCTTCAACTCCTTTTTTTCCGCCACCATTATTGTGAACACGCCCGGGCCGGGATTGCTGACAACGGTCTTTCCGCAGCAACCTCCATATGCCCAACGGCCTCGCTATTGCGAGAGCGATTATCACCGCCTTGGGCGGGTTGTCGCTCGGGTACCCGATGTACGTCGTCCATCCCCTTTCAACTCCCATCGCCCTCCCTTCCCATTCGGATCGGATACTTTGGCCAACCTTTCCTCTCCATGTAGCGGCTCGATCGGTAGCGTGTTTGCGATGCAAGACTTCGTCAATAGACCTGCGCTTAGCGGATCCCCACCCATCCATCGGTGCGGGGTCTTATCATCTCCTCTTTCTCCCCTCAGCTGCCTCACCGGATGTCTCATCACCGGTCGCCTCGCCTTGGTTCTTCACCATATCGTGACGTCGACGTCGGCTTTGCCCCGGGTCTTGTCGCCGCTTCTTAGTATCGATCTTTAGGCTGTCCAGGACAAAGGTTTTGGCTGCCTTTGTCTTCTCTCTTGTCTTGTCGTGCCGGCCTTTCGTCTTCCCGTCCTCTTCTCTTCCCGTCCTCTTCTCTTCCCGTCCTCTTCTCTTCCCGTCCTCTTCTCTTCCCGTCCTCTTCTCTTCCCGTCCTCTTCTCTTCCCGCCCTCTCGCGATCTCACCATTTATGCTTAGCGAGAGAAGATATGTGGCTGTGATTCCTCCTCCCCTGACCTCGTGCTTTCCTAGCTCACGGGTCCATCGAGAAGGGGCCGACTTGCGGCGGCTCTAAAATGGGGCCACGCACTCCTGCCGTCCCAAACTGTAGCCTCCTGTTAGGGCACTCATAGCGCAGGGTTCCCATTCTTCTTTCGTGATCAAGCCGAGTCGATATCGCGGTGTCAAACTCCCTGGTGGCTGTAACCTTGGCCAAACGGGGCTGGACGAGGTTGTGGCGGCGCCAAACTGCGCGAGACTACCAACCCGTGATGGGTACATTAGCAATTGCCCAACGGCCGTAACACGCTGCACAATGCGCACGGCTGGCCCCATCATGGTCTGGGCGTGTTCACAAAAATTGTAGCGAGAAAGGGTTCAAGGAGTGCTCCCCGTCGGGCTCTTCTGGCCTCCTGTCAGGGCAGGGAAATGCAACAATCCCTCGATTGCCTCGTAGGAAAGGAGGCGATCGATGGGTTGCGGCCAGAGTTTTGGTGGCTTCCTGATTGAGGGTTTTGTACGGCATGTGCGATTGTTTGATGATCAACAGCAATGGGCCAAGACAGGGCCAGAAGGCGGATGCGGGAAGAACATTGTCGCCAATCCTGAAGCCTACTTTTCCGACCAAACCCTTTTTTTTATTTTTATTTATTTATTTTTTATCAATACTTTTGTTGCGAATCCCAGCACCGAACAGAAACCTTCAGGAGCAAAAAGGGGTATAGATTTTTGGTCTGTCGGTGGCCTCCAAGTCGTAGGGCAAGCGTGGTGTCGACGACGTCGTCGACCATGTCGGTGGCAGCAGCGCGGCGAGGTTTACTCTAGCCTGGATGTATCGACAGAAGTTAGCGCTTCATCAATGCATAGAGAACCCATGGTACGGGGAGGCGGGTAGGCAAATAAGGGAACAGGGAGGCTGAGGACACGACATACCTCTCAATCAGATGAAGACCGCTGGCCGTGTCGACAATACCGCTGATCTCGCCGGGCTTGAGTGCAAAAGCAGCATCCTCGAACTCCTTTTGCATGTCGCCACGGCCGAACCAGCCCAGGTCCCCCCGCTTGCGGGCCGAGCTGCAGTCCGACTCCTGCGTAGCCAGCTCGGCCAGTGTTGCCTGGCGCGACACTATCCGGCGGTGGTACTCCTCGATCTCGGCCCTCGCCTCTTCTTTGGTGCGGACGATGCGATCTTGCTTCCAGCTCGAGGGCCGGCGGCTGTCCCGGTGCTTGACGAGGAGGTGGGCAGCACGAATCTTGCCCGGACCAGAGCCGTCGGCGGGCAGGGGAGTCGAGTGGTACCTCGCCATGTACACCTTGAGCTTGTCCGTGTCTGTGTCGGCGGGCGGCTCCCAGCGCGACGTGGTGTCGAGAGTGTTGAAGTAGTAGGGAAGGTTCTTGCTCTTAGACAGACGAACCTCCCAGTTGGGCGGCAAGCCGGTCTCCTGTCCAGATGAAGAAAGCGGTGATCAGCGAGCGGTCTGAGGGGTGAGAGGAGGTGGTGAGGGTCGGTGGAGCTAGCAAGAGACAAAGGAGGAGTCGAAGGCAGCCAGCTTCGCCATCCTCGCGCGGCAATGCAACACCGCACCGCCGAGGAGGTTCCACGAGCGAATTGGGCAAGCCAAAATCGCAGAGAGAGCAGACAGGGCAGGGCAGGGCAAGGCAGGGAAGAGGCGAGGCTGTGGGAGCTTTGGGGAGCTTCGCATTGGCGGGCTTACCTGGGGCTGAGCCGCCGAGCTGTTGGACTGAGCTTGGTCCGACATGTTGCCGATGATAGTCGTGTCTTGCAGGTTGTGTGGGAAGAGGAGCAATGCAGCGAAGCAAAGTGATGCAAGTAGTCGATTGTTGTGTGTGCCAGCAACAACAGAGCAAGGTGGAAATCGAGAAGATGGGATGCTTGTGTTGTTGTTTGAGATTCAGACCGAGGGCTGGAGCCGGCGGGCCACGGTTTTGGTGTCGGTTTTTGGTGGGGGAAGAGGACGAGTGGATCGCAATGGGGGATGTCGTCACGGCCAAGAGTGCAGGGGAGGGACTAACAGACCCAGCCTTCCTGCTGGATCGGACGGCCGGCAGAGAGGTTCTCGAGGTCGGCAGGAAGGGTTCGTCGGGCAGGCCGAAAGATGCGCGGCCCCTTCGCAATATGTACCGCAGAGAAGGCAGTCGAAGCTAGGGCGGGCTGGTGACCACCTAGACGGAACGGGTAAGAGGGAGAGCTCTCTCTCGCTCGGCCACCGTTGTGCAGTTTTATTCGCGCGGGCTGGTGTGGGACGGATGACGGGCGTGTTTCTAAGCTGGGGCCAATGGTCTGTGCCGACTCGGCCTGGACGCCGCAGCAACGCCAACCTGGCGACCAGGGTGGGTTCTGTGAAAGGCGGGGAGGAGGCGGCCTGCAGTGGAGGGGAGCAACCGCCCTGCAAGGCCCCCGCGTCCATCAAGCAGATCCCCAAAGTTCCGACGGTCACGCCCTCGACGGCCGTGGCTGCTCTGGCTGCAACGGCCCAGGTACGTACCCGGCCGAAAGAAGGTTCCATTCTCATGGCCGAACAGGTGGTCATGGGGAGCCCTCCGGCTGTGCCTCCCCGAAACTGGCTAGAAAAAAGGGGCAGCCTCGGTGCAAGTTGCAACCGCATCTGGGAGTTGTTCACCACCCACATTGTCACCCCTCAACCTGTGCTTCAAACCGCAAGCAAGCCACGCCTTCCTGTAGCACCGGAGGAGGACTTGGGCAGGCCGTGGAGGCTGTCTTGTGACAAGCAAGCTTTGCTGGGTGGGTGGGTGCGGAAGGGTCCCCCCTGGTCAGGCCCGGCGCGGCGCTACACCTGGCACCACCCCAACCCCACCGGGCTTGCGGTTGACGCGCAGCGGGCCAGGTTGCCAGGTCATTCGGTGCCGTCTGATCCCCGGAAACTCAACAAACCCACCCCCACCTATCGTAGATCCCCGCGGCGAGTGATGGATGCCGCGCCTTTCTCTGCTTCAGGGCAGTGCCTGCTTGTCCCTGGACCATGTCCCGTCTGGTGCCTTGCACCCCCCGCCCTGCGGGAATGCTCCTGCCCGTGTATTCGTCGGCCGGATATGCATTCGTAGTTGACTTGCAGACATGAGCCAGCAGGAACTGCCACACATCAGGAGAGAGCCCCTGAGAAGCCCATACCACCAGCAAAGAAAGTTGCAGGTTACATCGCAAGCTCAACCACCGCAGTCGGGAACACAAGGCACGCAGCAGTCGCTGTCCGTCAGAGGGGATCCACGCGATGATGCAATAGCATACCCGTTGCTCCGGGTAAAAGGGCGGGGGTCACCAGGTGAGTCCTCATATCAGGCTGTATCAGCTGTGCGGCGCCTGCCCGTCACGAGATGCAATCCGCCTAGCACGTTTAGGAAGGGTGTGAGTGGGTGTTCTGGCAGCTGCTATCGTTTGAGGCTGGTCGGGCTCTCGACGGTGCCAAGGCTGGACACCCACGTGTCTAGGTACCTACCTGGATTCCTGCCTGGAAATGGACCTATCTAGAAGAACCAATGTCCTGGTAGGAAACACACCCGACTTGTTGACAGCTCTGTGCAAGACAGGGGCGCAGCGAGGACGAGCCCGGAGAGTTAGTCACGGCGAGGCTGGTGGCTAACACCAGGCCAGCAAATCCACCTCGGATTGACCGTCACACGTCGGTCATAGGTAAGGTGGTCTTCTAAGAATTAGGCCCCAAGACAGACAGGAGCAGTCACAGGCCGTGAGGCATCGAAACTTTGACAAGACAGCGGAAGCTTTCGCCCCTTTCCCACAGGGCTGGCTGCCTTTTCCGCGGTCCCACTGGGCTAATTCGCCAACTCAAATTCAGAGCAAACCAAACTCAAGGAGGCTTAGTCATCGCTGTTCCCGTCGGAGTTGTCTGTGCTGCCCGCTTTGCGTTCAATTGCCCGATGCCTTTGTCGCCTGCCCGCTCCCTCACGAGAAAATCAACCTCATCCGGAGCCATCAGTCAAACCTCACTCCGTCTGATCTTCACCCTCAACCAACCTCGGCGGCAAACTGCGGTTGCCCTCTGACCTCCACTTGCAGGCTCCACTCATCCCTCTCCACCGCATAACTCTTCAAAATCGCCCAGCGCCCAGCTTCTTTCCTTGGCTTCAAACCTCGCCAGGAAACAAACCAAAACACCCAACTCCATCCAGAAACGAACCCGGTCAACACGCTAGACCGCCACCATGTCTACTCCCATGTCCTCGGGCGGCGGCATGGACGACGTCGACCAGTCGTCGTCCTCCAAGAAGCCCGTCTCCTTCCAGTTCTGCGCCGAGTGTTCGAACATGCTCTATCCACGCGAGGATAACTCGTCCAGGACGCTGCAGTTCGTCTGCCGCACCTGCCACTACACCACCGAGGCCATCAACACGTGTGTCTTCCGCAACGAGCTCAGCAGCACCGCGAGCCTTCACGCTGGCATCATCCCAGGCATGGGCAAGGACCCCACGGTTGGTGCCGCCTTTGCCGCCCCCACAAGCGAGTCCGCGGGCACCTCTGCTGCTCCAGGTGTTGCTGCGCCCGTTACCGCTCCTGCCATCCTAATTACCGTCCATTCCCCACCCCCGTCTCCCCCCGCTACGCCCTCTGACCACTCGGTCGGTTCTACGTCTAGCACGGTCGCGCTCTGCCTTGTTTGTGGCATTCCCGTCGTCTGTGCCGTTTGTAACACTGCCCACATGTACCTTCCCACTTCGCCGTCCCAGGGGACCCAGCCTACCGTCACATCCGGCTCGCCCGCGCCCTCGCCGCCGCCCACCCCCTCGGGCTCGGGCAACCCTACGTTCGACTTCAGCTCCGTCAGCCTCTACGACGATCAGGACATGTACGACTTCATGAACGACAACAACGGTGACGGCGGCGATGACGCTGAGCAGGCGGCCATGGACTAGGAGTTCTTGGAACCTTCTCTGTGAACACTCTACACACACTCCGCAACACAGCACCCAGTCGTGTCCAAATACTGTACAAACACGTCGTTGCCCTTCCCACACATGTCGGCGGAAGCCATCTTTTGGGCAATCATCATATCGCAGGCGGCATGCAGAGCGCGGGCAGACCACGGGCAGCAGAGCAGTCCCGGAACCGGTCGGAAGCGGGCCCAGCAGGCTCCATTCCGACATGGCTCCTCTGGAAGGGATCTTGTGTTTACAAGTATCAAGAAGATTGCTGGCTGATATGGGCTGACATGGGCTCCCGGTATAGCTTCCGCGTACCACGAGGCAGTGTCAGTTCTGCCCGAGCGACGCCATGGTCTTTTTCCAGTCCCAACAACGAACGGCCGAAACAGGAATGGTAAGCAAGAATCCCTCACCCATGCCTGACCTTCGTATTCTTGCAAGTTCCTGGTCTAATAGCGCACACCCTTTTCTTCTCCTACCCAGAAACAAATTTATGTTTGCGTCGAGTGCTCCAAGCCGCAGCGCGACTAGCATCCGCTTCCACCACCTCTCTGCACCACGCAGACGTCGGCCTCGTCGGTTTTCCTAATCGACGAGAAAGACCCGGGATACTGGAAGCAGCATGTCCTAGACAGGTTGTATTGCAATTCAGGCGCGGTGGAGTTTTTGGCGGTGGACTTCTTTTTCACTACCTCCAGCCTTTGTGTTGAGAGGAGAATTTGTTTTCATGGGCATTTTGCCCCGGTCTCGTTCTATTTTTCGTGCTCTAGAATGCGAAAATCCAACCAACAGATCACAAGCAAATGGCCAAGATTCCATTTGCTACATTTTTTTTTTCCCTTTCTGTTTTACTCGTTCAAGCAACTAGTTGTATTTCGAGGATTGTCTTTACACCACACGCAACGACTACCCATGCGTCTCGATAGACAATACATTTCGTTGCAAACCATAAGCCGTTGCTTCTATGCGTTCTCTGCCTAGCCGCCCGTGATGTGACACGTATGGTACAGGCCCTGTCATCCTTGTGAGGGTGACTCTATGGAGTCGCTTCCTCCTGATGCATGAGCTCCTGGGCTCCCCAGCCCAACTGCCGCCGCCATGCTGCCTTTTCTCCAGGTTTATGTTTTCCTGGGGCTTTGCTAGCCAGCCACGGAACCGGCCGAGCAGACGCTTCCCACCTCCACATCCCTTGTGCTCCCTCTCTGCCCAGTTCGCCCAACCTTTGAACCCCGAAATGCTTGCTGACGCCCCGTCTTCCTTTTAGGTGTACATGGGGGCCATGGACAGGATCTTGCTCCACTGCTTCTTGCGCAGCTCGGAGCCGACGACGCCGTTGATGCGGGAGCCGACAGGGTCGCCAGCCTTGTTGATGAGGACGCAGGCGTTGTCGTCGAAGCGCACGACGGAGCCGTCGGGCCGCTGGGACTTGTATTTTGTGCGCACGACGATGGCGTGCCGGATGTCGCCGCGCTTGACCTTGTTGGCGGCCGACATGGCGCCCATGCCCTGGGCGCCCTGGCCGCGCTGCGCCTGCACCACGACGACTATGCGGTCGCCTGGTGGGAGGGGTTGTGGGGTTGTTTGCTGGTCGTCAGTCTGCTGCTGCTGTTGGTGCCGGCTGTTCGACGGGCGAGGCTACGGGGCACGGAGGGGTCGCATCACACCTATTGCGGCGTGCCGCTTCTGGCCGACGATCATGGCGCACTCGACGAGGGCGGCGCCCGAGTTGTCGATGCAGTTTAGTATCGTCTACCGGATCCCGCATCCCGCATTGTCAGTCCGTGTCCACTGAGTAGAGCAAGAATTGAGAGCAGAACCAGCATCTACCTTTAATTGAATCATCTTGGGCAATACCGCCTTGGGGGTTTGTCCAGGGCTACGCTGTTCCGACGGCCTTCCTGATGCTCCTCCCGCTCTCTCCAAACGTCGTCAATTGGGCCCCGTCGCGCAAAGCTCCGCCAAAATCTTCGCGGAAATCGCAGTGCTTAGGTCATCCGCCGTCGAGTCTTTGGGTCCATCTGGCCAATCAAATCTCGTCATCGAGTCCCCACACCACCCAAACGAGTCGTCAGGGGCCCCTCTTCGAGCACGGCCTGGCTGCACCCAACCAGAGATCGCAGAAAGGCACAATAGGAACAGGGGCTATTCAGCCCCCGGCGGGGGTGCATCGATCGCTCCCATTTGGGGCGCAGAAAAGCAACAGTGGCGTGCGCAGTAGGGAGGTGGTTGGTGGCCCCCAATGGCCTCCCCTCCACGCTCGCACTCGATCGAACCATCTGGCTTGTATTGTTCGTCTCGTCCCATGTCCTTATGCATCGCGCTAATGAGCTGCGTCCCAGCTCGGGCAGGTGGGCAGAAGACGGAGGTTATTATTGTCTTTTTGCGCTTTTCGAGACCGGCGATTGTCTGCTGGATTGACGGGGGAAAAGGGCCCATTGTGTCCGCCGGCCCGCCTTGGGTCCTGCCCGCCAAGAATTGATGAATGAGAATGCGGAATGTCAATAGAGGTGGATCAAAATACCACATATGTATTCCACTTCACGCGGTGTAAACAACAGAGTGCACCTCTCCAACCCAGACGCCTTCATCTTTGCTCCCTCGGCCACCTTACTGTCCGCCCTTTTGGCATTGCATTGCCAAAGAGCTCATTTCTCTTGCTGCAACCAACAGTCTTGCAGGCACGCACAGCTGCTCTCCGCGCCGCTTTGACCTTTCAAATTAGACCGGCGACTCCCGCTGCATGGACCCATGACGACAGCCCGTCACTTTCAACCTCCGCCTTAGCCCCTGCTCTGACGAGACTTGGACCCGACTCTCACTCAGGCCCGCGCCGCAACTCTCTCTCACTCTCTTCCCTTTCTTCCCGCAACCCCCAACCCGCCCCCTCTCACCATCACCAGGGATTTTTGTTTGACGGGGCTATCGCGTTCATCTTGATCTCGTCTCTTCTTTTTCTCCGTTTTCTCTTTTTTTCTTTTTTCTTTTTTAATCTTATCTGTTTTCTTGCCTTACCTGGCTTGCGCGCGCGACTTAGACCCTCAACCGCGCATCTTGTCTTGCCGTACCTCGACAGGGCGTGAAGCCTCCGTCTAGCAAACTTTGCGCCTCAGCAGCCGTCGCATTCGTGTCAACCGCCTAATCCCGACGGCAATCCTGACGACTCGGTCGAGCAGCGGAGCTCAGGCCCGCCAGCGGCAAAGGCCACCATGCCGCCGTCCAAGTCTGCGAAGAAGCAGACGCTGACGTTTGCGCAATTGGCGGCCTACGATGACATTTTGACCGATGCGCTGGTCGACCACGTAAGTTGCCTGTTGCTGCAGCTCCCGCCCACGCTCCTGGGGGCGGCCGACGCGCGCGGTTGTGCCGTGCGCCGGCAACATCTGCCACAGCTGCTGACCGTAGGCCTGCAGACATTCTACTGGACCACCATACCCAAAAACCGGCCATCGTACCATCCATCTCGAGGAATCAAGCAGGACGAGATCACCAAGATCATCCAGCGCCATGTCATCATCGAGCAGGACATCAAGGTCGCGGAGCAGAAGCTGCTGGCCACCGACGGCCTCAAGAAGTTCTCCAGATCCCTGGCCACGCCCAAGGAGAAGGAGGACTTTGCCGACCATCTCCGTCGCTACCTTTCCATCTACCTCCCCGACTGCCCGTTCGAGGTCAACGCAACGAACCGCTACACCATCTTCACGCACGAGGCGAGCGTGACGGCCAGACAACCCATCCGCAAGAATGAGACCATCAAGGGCCTGTGCGGCATCCAGGTCGTTATCACCCCCGAGGAGGAGGCGCAACTCTCGCTGCGCAAGAAGGACTTCTCCCTCGTGGTGAGCTCGCGCAACAAGTGCACGAGCCTCTTCATGGGCCCGGCCCGTTTCGCGAACCACGACTGCGGCGCCAATGCCCGGCTCAAGACGGCCGGCCAGGCTGGAATGGAGGTCCAGGCTCTCAGGAACATCGACATTGGCGAGGAGATCACTGTTACGTACGGTGAGAACTACTTTGGCGAGGGCAACTGCGAGTGCCTCTGCAGGACCTGCGAGCTGGGACGCGTCAACGGCTGGGCCGCCGCGGGCGGCGAGGACGGCAGCGCCCCGCTGGAGAAGAGCATTGAGGACGACACAGCGCCGTACTCGCTGCGGCGAAGGAGGCGTGATGAGAGCGCCAGCCGCGCCATGTCCAGGACCCCCTCGGTCACACCCGACATCCGCCCGCGTATCCGCAAGATGAAGTCCAAGATGCACCTTTCGACTTCCGACAGGGCTTCCACGGCCGATTCGAGCGCCGTCGAGACAACCGGCGCCTTGCTCAAGCGCAAGCGCGACTCCGAGATCCTTGCCACTCCGCCCGAGACGCCTGCCAAGAAGCAGAAGACGGATCATGTTGACAGTCTGGAGCCTGTCGCTCACGCCCTGAACAGCCCCCCAGCGAGCTCTGCTTCTTCTGAGGCCAGCCGCCAGTCGTCGGTCTTTGAGGGCGGCGAGAACGCAGACCCGCATCTCACCGATGTGACCTCGCCCGAGGCGAGCAGTCCCGATATCGACACCGATCCTTCCAAGGAGCTGGATCATCTGGCTCCATCTACAATAACCCAGCAGCAGAGTTCCGCACCAGTCATCCACTCCCCGAAACCCCTGCATGCCAATCGCGCAATCCAAGTCCTCAAGCAAGAGGATGAGGCCCCCATGGTTGTGAGCTCCGACACTCTTGCCCGGGCAAGGGATTGCGCCTCTATCATGTCTATTGCTGCGGCCCTGTCAAGCTCGTCATCAGACTGCGACTCGGACGCCGGCAATCTGAAAGTCGTGTCGCCTCTCATGCCTCCGCCTCCCAGGCCAGCAGGAGACACTCCATGCGCTCTTTCAAGTCAGACAAGCACGTCCGCATTCGAGTCAAGCCCCGCGACGCCAACCGAGGCGAGACATACCGTGGAAAAGTTTGAGGTTCTTGAGCAGATAGCCGCGGAGCATGCGGAGGCTCTTGAGAAGCTTCGAGCTAGCCAGGCCCAGACTCAAGTCGAGGCCATTTCGGGTGGGGTCGAGTCAACTGTTGAGCCGGACACAACAGCAGCGGCTTCGAAGCTAGAGGCCGCGGCGCTCACCCGGAAGAAGCGCGGAGGACCACGGAGAAGCAGCGTCGCCACGGCGGCCGACGCCGATAATGGTCCCTCCTCTCCTCCAGCCAAGCAGCGCATACCGGGCGACTACACACTGACGCCGGTCTTGCTCTCGGAGCCAATGACGGCGTGGGTTCACTGCGTCAACTGCGGAACTGCCTTCGTCCAGCGCGACGCCTACTACACGCGCGCGTCGTGCCCGCGCTGCGAGCGCCACAGCATCCTGTACGGCTACGTCTGGCCCAAGACGGAGTCCGAGGGCCCCCACGACACCGAGGAGCGCGTCCTGGACCACCGCACCGTCCACCGGTTCCTCGGCCCCGAGGACGAGGCCAGGGCCCGTGGCAAGGCGCCACCGGCCTGGATTGCAAAGAGGGCCGCAGCGGAGGAGGCGCTGGCCGCCGCCACGGCGAACAAGACGCCAGGCAAGCCAACTCGCAAGGCGACCGGCAAGGCAGCGACTGCCAAGACAACAGTCAAGGCTGTGGCCAAGACGACTACCAAGACCGTGGCGAAGCCCACCGGGGGGAAGCTGCAATTCAAGGTATCTAAGACGTCTGCCTCCAGCAGCACGACTAAGAAGACTACGAAATCGAGCGGCAGCACCAACATCAGGAAGACCATTGCCGCGCGTGCCGCCGCCACCATGCTGATGAAGGGAGGCGGAGTATCGCCCATCGCTACGCCTCCTCCTGGCAGTCGCGCAACCACCGTCGAGACCGAGACCGAGACTGAAGGTGATAATGACGACAGCGGCGACTTTGACGACACGGACGCGGACGGGGACGAGTACCGCGAGAAGAAGGTCTACGGCGTCAGGCGATCCATCGAGGCGGCCGAGTCTGCGTCCCAGAGCGTTCGCCGTAGCGGTCGCGCATGCAGGGCTACGGTCAAGGCCGCCAGCGTCACGCCGGCGTGAGCAGAAGGCTTGGCTATCCTCCCTCGCCTTTCTGGGCCGCCTAGATCCGTGCCCATCGTCGCATCTTTTACTGGCACGTCTTTTGGTTGTTCTTTCCACTCGTGTCCCAATTTTTCTCACATTTCCCCGGCTGCCTTCCACCCCTTCTTCTTTTACTTTTTTATTGGCATTTTTATCTTTGCTTTGGTTGAGATATCCACATCTTTATCCCTTGAGGGACGCACCGTTGGAGGAAAAACATCTCTACCTGTCGATATCGCATAACCGGACCGAGGAACGAGCAGGACGAGACAGACGATGACGGAAGAGAGAGTCGCGTGTTTGGCGGCATCATTAATCATGTATATTTAGTTGCATTGAGCGTTCTTCGTATCCCCTTTGGAGTCCTTTCATTGCGTTGAACTATTTGGAGTTTCTACCGCATCCTCTCCCTGGGAGAGACAGACTACTGTCGAAGTTGAGACCAGGCACACACAAAACGTGTCTACGCCAACACACAATAAACTTTCCACCAACGGCCTTCTCCTCCATACATTGATGCCATGCTTTGTCTTCCTACTGGTTCTTCTTCTGACGCTCCTGCTCGCGGGCGACACAGACGTGCAGCGTCTGATAGAACCTGACCTCTATCTTGTCTGGTGATCCTCGACCCTTAGAAAGAAAACGAATAAGGAGCAAAGTAATGGGGAAGAGGTGGTACTTACTGTAGCCCTGGATGATCTCGACCTCGTCGGCCGAGTCCTCCCCGTCCTCCTCGGCCTCGACGACGGTGACGTCGTGCGAGGCCCGGTACGTCGCCCGGGGCGGGATGCGGTCCTCGATGTCGAGGAGCTCCCTGACCTCGACGGCGAGGCGGTACACGCCCGGGCGCCTCAGCACGAAGCCGCCGACCTCGTAGTAGTAGTGCGGGTGGCGCGTCACGCGGCCCGCGGTCTTGGCGCGGGTGTGCACGACCAGCATGCGGGCGTCGCCGTGCGTGTTGCCGGCCGCGGGGTCCAGCTGCTGCGCGGCCGGCCACGAGACGAGGTCGGCCTGGTCCGCGAGGCGCTGCCCGTCGGCGCCGGCGCCCTGCACGACCAGTCGGAAGACGAGGTGCTTGAGGTTCCAACGCTCGGCGGCCGCGGCGTCGACGCCCAGGATCAACGGGAAGGGGGCGGGGGAGCCGGCGGTCGCGGTGACGGGGCCGTTGGTCAGGAGGCGGCCGTCGGAGCGCTGGTAGGGCCCGCGGCTGGGCGGCTGGGCGGGGGGGTTGTCTGGGTTGGTCTTTCGGATTCGGCCCATCTTGGAGAGTTTGAGAGATGCAGATTTCGTCTTTTGATGCCGAACAGGTTGCTTGTCCTCTTCGCCTGATTTCTTGTGGGTTACTTGCTTGCTTGCTGGTTGTTGCGATTTACCGGAGAGGGATAACAGGTAATTTAGAGGGTGAAGAGTTTTGTGCGTTGCTTGAAGTGTGGTAGGGCGGCATGGGCTAGTAGGACGGGCCGGGGTGTGATGCTCTCTTTTGTTTTGATAGAGCTTCCTGGCGCGTTGGAACGGCCATAGGAATCTGAGATCTATGTGAGAGCACGCTCAGATCCGGTTACCGCCAGCCAGCTTTTCCCCTTTTCTCTCAGGGCAACAGAGAACCATGAAATTATGTGTAAGTCTTTGGCCTTTGTTTGGTATGTCTCGGCATTCTGTTTCTCAGTGCCATTATGTATGCAACAGGCTCCCACGGTTCCTCTTGTCTACCGTCTCTCCGCGGCCTCAGTCCGCATCGTCTTCTGTAGGCACGGGCCACTTTCAGTGTTTTCGCTCTCGACTAAAGAGGCTTCGTCACTTGGGGACTGTTGGATCACCCAGCTCACACGTCTTGTCAGGATATAAGCTTGAGACTCAGGAATTTATTGAGTGACGTGAGGTGTCCGAGGCACTCCTAGCAACTGGATGGTAAAACAACGCAAACATAATACACCCACAACCCTCTCCTGACCACATGTTGTCCTTTGGAGCAAGACAGGCAGTAAAACGCAAACACGACAACAGCTAGTGAAGTGCTGCCCAGTTTTCAAAGGCTCAAATCCCATCAAGTCTGCCCACCAACCGTTGCTCCCAAGACAGGCATTCTTGGGGCGTTTTCAAAGAATGGAGCAGCATCTTGATTCTTTCTGAGAAAGCCCAGTACCCCGGCGGGATATGGCCGGGTTGATAAGAATACCGCGGGCTTGGAGGTCAGCAATGAGCTCGGCTTGCCCGTTGCCTATGTGTTTAGTTGTGGCCAAGAATTGTGTCAGTTTTGATGCGGAGACATGTTGCGGGAGTTGTGTTGCACAACAAAGCATTTCCTGTACTGACTTGGCTCGGGCTTGGCCGTGACATATCTATCCACTCTGATCATCTCCCCTCCGACTTGCCGACCAATTACCACCGGCTCTCGGCCGTCTCGGGACCTCTTGATCTTGGCCGCGATGCCGAACCGGCCGTCGTAGTGGATGGAGGGCCCAGCCACGACGAAGTAGGCCGCGCCGTTGTCCCAACGGACCGCGCGCTGGCTTGCCACCCCGTCCCGTGGCTCCAAGACAGCACCAAACTCTGGATGCAGCTCCTGCCCTCCCCTGGTCACGAGGTGGAACTCGACGTCCAGCTCGTCGATCGGCACGCCCGGAAATTCGTCCGTTCGGATTCTGAAGACGATGGGCACGGTGAATATCTGCCCCTTTGCGGCAGTCTCTGGCCCGGCCAGGATGAACTCGCCGCGGGTCGGGACGTCGGGCTGTGATGAAGGCATCGTGCGTGGAAGCGAGGGTCTTGTTTTTTTCGTAGCGTGCGGTGACGACGATGAAAAGAAATTGGAAATGAAGAAATACCTACCTCAAGTCTCTTTTCTGTCAGGTTGCGCTGTCCGGCTCCTTTGTAGTATTTGTGCACACAATTCGCCGCTTCGGTAACACAATCGGCCGAACGTCGCCATTCACGTACCTTCGAGAGCAATGGAATGGCAGTGAGCTGGCTCGCCGGATCGGTGTCACTGCATGCGTCCGGGTTCTTTGTTGGTCCGGCACCGGCACCACGGGGCCAATGATTTGCCTGACGACCACATGGTTGTTGGATAGGTAGCCGTTCAGAAAAAAAGAATATGTTTAATCTTCTGTTTCACGTTGAGAGTTGCAGATAGTTGGTTTTCTTTGCATTTAGGGATGGAGTATCCGGGCCATCCTCTCTGTCTTTGTGCACGGGTGCCCTTCCATCATGCCGTGGAAACTCAGGGCTTGCGCTTACTTGAAAATACGATTATGGAAATCATCGAAAAACAGGAGAAGAACCCCCCAAAAATCCGTCCCACGTCCAAAATCGAGCTCGAGTCTTCAGAACTGCGCTTTCCCTTCTTTCCTCTCTTGCCATCCTGCAACGCTCTGTCGGACGAAGCTTCATCTTGGATCCGCACCAAAAAGAAGGGGTCTCATGGATGTTTCGCTTAGGAGCAGTCGAAGGCAAGGCGAAGGCAGGCGGTGTGGTCATCGCTGTCATTGCAGTTGTTGCGGCGGCCCTGGTCAAGGGTCGTTTTGCGGCCTTTGTACCTGTGGACGTGGTGTGCTGGGGTGTCAGCTTCAGATGCTTGAAGGAAGGGGGAGCCTGAGAACTGCACGTGGGTGTTGGAGGAAGAAGCCTCATAGCTCGTATAGCCTCATGCAGGCACGCCTGTTCCTGACCAGGTTCCATTGATCTGGGTACTAGGAGGGGGGAAACTAACCACATGTAGCCGTGAGGAAGGCGGTCATCGGGGCGGTCGATGGTCAACTCGACCGTGTAGGGGAGCCGAGACTTGAAGCTCCAGGTGCCCGAAGAGGCGAGCGGGCTGTCGTTGTCCGGGAGCGTACCCTGTGTTTTTGCCAGGCGGCCGACAGCGGGCAGGCTAGGTAAGCAAGCATTCCAAATCCGTCAATATCTCTGAGTGCAGGATCGCGGGGCGTTCGCTAACCAGCCAGCGGCAGTTGCTGTCGTAGAAGGAAGCGAAGTGGCCGATCGGGTCATGGACCGAGAAGATGGCCAGGGTGCAGAAGCCAGGTCCGGCGGGCGTGCACAGGTGCGAGGGAGCCATGCGCTGGGCATTGACGGGAGCGACCTGGCCCGCAACGGCGGCGAGAACGGGGGCGAGGAGCTTGGAGAGATGCATTGTGGATTGTGACCTTCAAAGGGGGAAAGAGAGATTGTTGTCTGTGGGATATCTAGGCTGAGAGAGTTGTCTCTGATGGGTGCGGTGTAGGTCTGGTTGAGGGTAGTGTTTGTGGTTGAGGCTGAAGGCAGAGGTCGGGTGGCAGGTCACGAAATTCTACTCTTTATATGGGCCCCAAAAGTCTGCCCAGTGAAAATATTTCTCTTCCATCCGATGCCACCGCCGCTGGGCCTACTGTCAGATGTCGCCCACTCTACCCTTGCAGTCCTTGCTACTTTGTTACTACCGCTTGCCATCGACAGTCGACTGCTACGGCCGGCCCTGGCTCCGAGCCGTCTTCTCTCAGCCTTGCCTCACATCTTCCCCTCACTTGTAGTCCATCGTCTCGCCCCTGGGACCATCCACCGACAAACGGATGCGAGTTGCCGCTATAATATGTCAAGGTGTTTGCGCCTGGTACGGCGCCTGGCAAGATAGCCAAGAGTATAGCTCACGGGGAAAGGGCCTAATTACCGCAGGAGCGCCCAGATTCCCGGGTGTCGGCGGTATCGGGAAGTTGAGCTGGGCTCTTGGGGCTCGCCCATTGCAGAGGTTCAGTCCATGTTTGCATGTGGACGAGAGGTTTCTTTATCGCTGTGACGGTTCCCCCCCTCTCAAGAGACCAGTCTTACAACGCATAGAATGTACACGCCCTCCTCTACAACACTAGGCCTGCCTTCTTCTCTAGGGACAACTACGCTTTTTGCGGTATATACATGACGAAAGTGCGTGTGCGGAGGGAAGAACAAGCGTGTCTAGACGGCAAGGAAAAAAACATGAATAAACGCATTCCCACACGCTAGACTCCCATATGCTCCAGCGTGGAGGCGTGCGTTTTTCAGGATTGGGCTCCCCGGGTATTGGTAGTAATTATGTGGTAGATGAGGCTTCCTCTAGGCACACGTGCACCCCCCCTTTTTTTTTTTTTGCTATTGGCACACGTCCCTTTTCCACTTTTGGCATTTGCGTCAAAGCCACAGCACTTCATTCAACCACTGGACCTTTGCACCTGGCAATCCCAGCCGTGGAGGCGCACGCAGAGGCGCCTGCCCTGCAAGTGCCCAGGGACCTCTGCGCCTCTGCACCTCTGGCAAGGCTATTCCAACGCCTGCGGCGATAACCCGGGCCCTCGGTGACCTGCCTTCCCAACTCATGAGACAGTCGAAGGTGCACTGGGTTTTTGCTCCGGCCCTCCGCGCCCTGACGTCCCACACTGTGGCCACCTGCTTGGAGGGCACCCCTTGGAGCGGAGGAGCAGATGAGCAGGGGTTCCTGACCGCCGAGGCACTTACGGGGCTGGCACTCTGCGTGGCCGAATACTTGCGACTTTCGGCGAATGAGCGACCAATGGAATCTAGTTTCAATTGTGGCTAAACTTCGTGCATTTGCTGAGTGCCCGCTCCCCGTCCTCTACTCTGCCATGAACTCCCCTCCCTTGGCCCCTTGAACTTCGAAGCTTCTCGGGGACACTCGGACAATTGACGAAATCCACCATGGCAAATCATCCGCCGACAATCAGGCCTTGAGCAAGGCTGCTGAAGCCAACCGCCGTCCGGTGTTATAGAAGCTCGAGGTGGTCTGGACGCAAGGCACGACGCCAACAGTGCGCAATACGTAGGGGACTAACATAAGTGTTTCTTCTCCGCAGCCAGGGCAAGCCCTGACAACAATGAAAAAAAATAAAAGGTTTGCGTCACGTTGAGGTAGTGTAATAATTACGAGGGACACTGTGAAGGAAACGGAGATGGACGACGTACATGGAGTACCCGAGGGTGAGCCCGCCAAGGCGGGGTTGACGGCCGCGGTCATCGCCAGACCGTTGGGGAGCTGCATGATGGCTGCGCAAGGGAAGCGGCAAGGCGTCGAGACCACGAGATGACGGTGTGGCTAAACGACGAGAGACGACAGCAAGATGATACGACGATGGTAACGTTGAAGACGAAAGAAATGTTGGAAACAAGAACGTCCAAAACTGGTGGCGCGAATGACGTGAACGAAGATGCCAAAGCTTTCTGGAAGCGAAGCTTGTGCGAAAGAGTCCTGTAAGCAGTAGAGTAGCCTTGTATGGATGGTGTGTGTCGGAGGAGAAGAAGAAGGGCAGAAGAGAACGGGGAGAGTGGGTATTTAAAGTTCTCCCTATCCTTTTTTGGCCTCCTCTCTGGGTCGGAGCAACCGGGCCTTTTTCGATCGCCTCACGAACCAGCACAGGAAGGCAGAAGGCCACCGAGGTGCAAGTGCAATTGAAGGTTCCTGGGAGCTTGCGGGCCAGGCGCCTCTACGTGCATCACTGCTTGCACCTGCCCGGTTGGGATCAAATTGCCAGCCACTAGACTCGAGGTGCGCCCGTGTTAGCGGTTGAATAGGTACCGTGCTGTTGGCGATCGACAGGCCAAAGGTGGAGGAGGGCGTGTGCGAATAGCAAAAAAACGTGTCCTCGCAGACGTTTCGTAGCCGAAGGGGCCTTCAACACCGATGCCGGGGAAGGTATCGCATTTTATATCTTTGTTATTTAGATACGTCCGGATAATTTTGATTAATAGGGAAGGAATACGATTTTCCTACCACAAGTATATGAGAGTGTTCTTTCCAGAGTATCTCCAGGGACAGTTCCCGGGCCGGCCTTTCCCTCCCTCAGACTCCTCGCGGTTCGCTTACCGAAGGATCTTGGTGACAAAGTCGATGACCCGCTGGTCAAGCCCCTTCGGCTTGTTCCTCTCCTCCTGCTCCGCAGTCAGGCGTCCCGGCACCACCTCGAATGTGTTGCGGCACCTGAGAGACGCGATCCGCCGGTGTTTGTTCCAGGCCTCGACCTCGATCGTGTAGGTTCCCGTCTGCAGGAAGCGGAGGCGCCTGAACATGAACCAGTACTCGACCCTGTTGTGGGCGCAAGGCGTGCGGTCGACGTCGGCTCCGTCGAGATAGCCCTGGAGCGGATACTCCTCTCCCGAGGGGCCCTTGAGTCGAAGCTTCAGATGCAAAGGGCCCAGCTTGTCGTCGTCGACGATCATGACGATGATGGGGACGTCGATATCCCTGCCGACGGTGACCGTCTGGGGTCCGCTGACAGGGATGCTGATATCGAAGGGGTTCCAAATCATTGTCCGTAGATTGGCGGGTAGAGATTGGAGGTCTTTGGTGTGTGCTGTTCGATTTTCAAGAAAGTCGAAAATTATCAGCCGGTTGGTGTCGCGAGAAGAGGTCCTCTGCTTTTACAGTGGGAAGGGACCAAACGGGCTCTTTTATAGTCCTCGCGGCATGGATATCAAAGGCCTCAGCTTCTTTGTGTCTATTTCGAGGATTCCTTGAAGCGGACAACAAAGACTCCTAACCGTCGATGTTGCCGCTGGTTCCAAGTGATCTCTGTCTTTGTCAAGAGAGCCGGAGACTTTCTAATAAGGAAAACGTTGAGAAATAAGCACAATGTTGCCCAGGGGCTTCGGTGCTGACAGTTTCTCTGCCAGTGAAGTTGGCGACCCGAAGCGTCACGACTAAGGGCGTGTTTGGTGGTAAAGGTGTTTTTTGTTTTTTCCATACAAAAGCTATAAACCGACGGTTTTTTCCGAATTTAAATCTGATGTAATTTTTGCAAAACTTGATAAAAACAAAATTTTAACTGTTAATTAGTTCTTTTTTAACCAAACGTTTTAAGCTTTTAAATGCACTTGTTGGTAAAGGGATTTCCAAGCACCAAAAAACTAGCAAAAAACAAAAAACCAAAAAACCATTTACCACCAAACCTGCCCTAAGTCCTGACCCACTATCTGGCTTTATTGTTACACAAAGCTTCCTTTGGTCACTACGTACGTTTTGATTGCCCATAGGGATTTCCCAGGTCCAAAATGCTGCGCTTTTGAACTCCGGCTTATTCTCGGTTTCAAGCGGACGAACGAGGCCCGAGAAGAAGAAGGAACAAAGAAATCAAATACAGTGCACAGCACAACGGTACTAATCCTTTTGCGATGTATCGGTGGCAAATAGTTCTAATTTCTTCTTCTTCTTCTTCTTCTTCTTCTTCTTCTTCTTCTTCTTCTTCTTCTTCTTCTTCTTCTTCTTCTTCTTCTTCTTCTTTGTGTTGCAGGTCCTCGTGTTTGCCGTCGTTGGTGGTTCGTCACGGGGCACTCGAGTCTTGACGCGTGCACGTGAAATTGCCCAGGATGAAAGCGTGACTCCCTTGGGAGTGCGCGTCAGAAGCATTGGGCTAGAGTGTGCTCCGCGTCCCAAGCTTCTGCACCAAATAAGCTGGCACATCACACGGGCCCTTGCTCGAAATTGATTAGGGAGCCGCTGGCTGACGGAGGCGCGGGACGAACCGCGTCAGTGCACGTGCTGTGGAAGAGATCCTGCGAGCATCCGGGGCCTAGTCGCCGAGGGCTCCCAAAACAAATATTTTAGTACAGGGGTTCTCTACTGATTTCTTTTTATTTTCATAATTCTATCGGTCTTTGACTTCAGCCTGACAGGCCTGGTATCCAAGCAGGGATCGCCCGAAGAAAGCCGAAAACTTGGAGCCCATCAAACAGCACCATGGGATCATGAACTTCGTGTGGGGCAGCGGACCAACCAGGACAGCGTCTCGAGGATAACGAAGGAGAAGCCTCCACGCCAAGATCTTTTAGCACCAGCAGTCCCGCCGGGCTAGGCCCCGCGGCTGATCTCGTCCCGTATCAGGACCAACGAGAGGGCGGGAACTATTCCATCGATCCAAGACTAGGAGAGTCATACGCCTGTCTTCTGCATGAGTTCGCACTAGAGGCGCGGCCCTAGTCTAGGCAAGTGGTGGGGAGGGTGCTCAAGTGCTAGTAGGTATCGGCCGGCTCCCCGGCGTTCGTCAAAATAGCGCGCATCCCTGACCCAGGCCTAGCCGGCTCTGGTAGTCGGTCAGCCTGGGAGGCCATGGGAGACGGGAGGGGTGGGCCACGGATGGATGGCCCCTGGGCGTGCGGATCATGGCCCGCTGATGCTGGGCAACTTCAACCCATTCTCCATCTCAGCCTAGCCTTCCCACTATCATGGAACTATCCCGCTCCAGGGGCTGCATGAAACAAGCGAGAGGCGGACCCGAGCTGGAAGCACCCGGGTTGGTGGACGAGTCACGATAACGGAGAACCGGTCTAATTACCTTGACCGGTTTCCTGGAGGGGGGATGGTCTCTTGCTGTGAACTCTGCTCAGATTAGTGCAGGGGCCCCTTGGTGCAAAAAGGGGGCATGGAGCGGTAGGGAGACAATGTCACTGGAGTCCCCTCGTTCAGGCCCACAGCCCTGTTTATCCCTTGGCCGAGGGACAAGATCAGTGTTGATCCAGAACGGTGACACCCGAGATCGACAAAGGAAGAAAGGCAAGGTGATATTTATGCAAGGGACGTGATCCTTTGGTCCGTGGAGGGCCTAGACCTCGGCCTTATATATCCTACGATCTATATTACTTCTTGTCTGAGAGCTGGGCACCGTGGGAATTCACGTGGAGGTAGGAGTCCTTTTGTTGGAGGGCCACGGGGACCAAGCCAAGCAGAGGAAGGGAGGCGAGGAATCTCGCAGGATGCCACAGTGGTCAGGTCTGGCCGCCACGCCCCTTGGCTAAAAGGTATGACAAATACCCTAGGCGCGATACCCACGGAGGGATGCAGGCCATAATCAGGAAAAAAAAGCGAGGCGAGACACGTTTCCCAACGAACTACTTATGTAGTTTCACATGCACTGCCGATCATGCCTGCTTTTACCACTTGCCCACAACACCCCAAAACTACTAGGTAGAAGGGGAGTTTGAGATCGCCAGGACCGTTGCGGAGGCCTGGCACCTCGAACTCCCCTTCCTGTAGGGTTTGGCTCGTCGATCGCCGCCTCGGGTCTCCAGGGCTCCAGTCGATTCTACCGCAAGGGCTGCAGGCCTACCTGGGCATCAGCTGGCGTGCCGATTAGTTCCCAAACGGGGAATAGAGAAAAGCTGGCTAACAACGGGGCTGCAGAGTTGGAAGAGATGTAAAGATGCTTTCCACATCGTCATTAACGCCGCCCACGTCATGTTCCGCCCTGACGAACAGCGCGAGCCCTGGTCGTATGAACCACTGGACTCGGTGCCCGGCACGACCCCCTCAGCAGCAGTCGGGTAAGTGGGCAGTTGATTGATTGTCTAGACGACCTAGGCCCATCGTCTTGTTTTTCGAACCGTCACATTAGCGGTGGCAAGCGGACAGAGGCTGTTAACGAGAAAGCTCGGGCTACATTTACGGGTGCAACTTTTGTCTAGCAAAAAGCCACGAGGTATGAAATTTACAATGAGTATTACTCGCACTCCCAAACACTGCTCCATCCTGGCCATGTTGGTCTAATCCTTCCTACGTTTCCGGCAGCAAGAAAACAGCATCAAGTTAACAGGGGGAAAAAAACACAAACGCCAACAAAAGAGAACGCCACCTGGGCTACCTCGAAATATCACACAAGCCATTCTCGTGGAAATTCCCATTAGCGATCCCATTACCCCTTTAGATAAAGTCGATAAAATCACTGCTATCAATTTGGAGGTTGTTCATGTTGTGGTGATCCTGGAGCCGGAACAAAAGCCTTTGGACAGTTTTGCCTGCAAAGAGTGGCCAGTCAGCACCAAAGGAGCACAAAGTGAAAACGGTGGGTCTTACTGAGTTTCTGCTTGGGAACGCTGCCCTCCATGACTTGGATGGGACCCGAGATGACCCTCGCGACGGGTTCCGCATATTCAGAGTAGCGGTAGACCTCGACGTGAAGAGCGTAAGTCCCAGGCCAGGCGATCTTGAGGCCCGAGAAGGCGAAGTAAAGGTGGACGTCCCCTCCATCAGCACAGTATGCTACTCCACCTGGGGACGTCCAGGCAGCCTTGTTGTTGCTGCTGCTGCTACTGCTACTGCCCCCGGCGCGGCTGCTGCCGCCAGCGCTACGCTTCTTGGAACTCTCCCTGGCCGGGTCGACAATGATGGGGTCCGAGTACGTGGGCTCGGAGGCGTGGCACATCAGGGCATGGGTGCCGCGCTGCGACTCGAGGGCTTCCTGGTAGTTGGAGGTGCCCGGGATCACGGCGGCCTCGACGGGCTGGTCGTCCAGGGTGACGAGGCTGCAGTGGGCATAGACGGTCTCGCCGGCTTGGTTCGGGGGCAGGATGCGGACCACCACGGGCGGGATCAGCTGCCCGACGGCCGCGTACGAGACGGGCTGGACGACGAAGCTGAGGTCCCACGACCTGCGGATGTCCTCGTCGCTCAAGTGCTGATGTTGCTGGTCAGACATGGCGAAGGTCTGTCTTCTGGAGCTTGCCTCGGAGCTTGCTTCTCGGGGGGAAGAACGGAGCAAGGACTGAGGGTTCAATCAGGAAAGAAAAGTGGTGTCTTGAGTACTACGAGGTCGACTGGCTTAACGACCAACAGCCTCGGGAGGATACCACACCTTGTAAGGCAGGAGCGGTGTAACTGGGCCTGGTAGCGAATGGGAGGAGGCCGCTGTGATGAGATAGGGGTAGAGACATGATCCGGGACGGGCAAGGCCGACGCTTTTATAGGACAACAACAAGCTGCCGAGTGCGGCACACATAGTCTCTGTCTTGGCGATGTCCAGCTCGGATGCTGGGGCTCTCTTCTGCCAGCCTCTCTCGTCCTTGCGAACCGCTCTCCTTCTTTGCTTTTCCCCCGGAGTGAACCGGTGATGCCACCGAGATGTGGCTTGCAGTCACCGGGCTATTTGTTGAGTAATCTCGTCAAAGAGGGGAGTCTAGGCGACGCCCGAGTCGGGGGCAGGTGGCCGTGATGGCAGGACACGGTGTGCAACCAGTAATAGGGAAAGCAAGAACACCAAGCAGCGAGGCTTGATCGTAGGGCCGCCCCGGCCGTGTTGCCCGTATGTAAGCGGCCGGAATGGATGAGATAGTTATCTTGGCGTCCGAGGAAGGCGCAGGTCTGGCCCAGAATGGATGAAGCCGAAGGTAGCCCTGAGAGGAAGGCAGGAGAGTGGTCAAAGTATGGCGCTGAGCCCCTTGTGGAACTTGAAAAACGCCGCTCGCGGCGTCTTTCACGATGCCAGCGGAAGCAGGCTGATCAGCCCCCGTCGACGCCTCCTCGCCCACTCACACACACACACCTCTCGCTCTCTCTCGCTCTCCTCTCACGCCCGTCGAAAGCACCACAACTCCCGCTTTTAAACTGGTGAAAGTCTTTGCTCTTTTTTTTTTCAACCAAGTTCTGTTGTATCCGCCCCTAGAGGAGAATGGCGGTTTCTTTTTGTTCCTTGGTTTTGCCCCTTCTTGGCCAATGGAGCCCCTCGGCGCACACCACCACCCTTCTTACCCATTCCCACATATAAAAGTATCCATCGGACCGGCAATGGGGCTTGCTGGGGGCAACGAGCCGCCACTGTAGACCATGTTCCCGCACGCTGGGGCGATCTGCTCGAGCGTGTCGAGCCGCGAGGCGGTTTCGCCGTTCTTGAGCCATGTCCGCAACCTGGGCCCACTCCCTCATGGTCCGGGCTTGCATGGGCAGCCATGCTCGCGATCCTGGCATCGGAAAGTGGGAACAAGGATGTGGGAATCGGCGGGGGTGGTAGCATCGATCTTGCAGCGCAATAAGGAAAAAAAAGGGGATCGATCGTCCGGCGAGACAAAGTAACCCACCCAGGGTGCA
>JNVV01000014.1:515105-557617 GCA_000733355.1 Falciphora oryzae
ACTGGGATCAGGGATCGCACAGGTGGTTCCAAAAGCTTGGAATAGCTTCCTGGGAGCATGGGGTGGGGAGGTGTTGCCTTGTGAGCGCCCACTGGCACCCTCCTATTCTTGTCTGCGGCACGGAAACATGTTGTTTTGCCGTGCTCTAGGGAGTACATAGTGGACATGCAATAATAATCTTAGCGTTGAAGAAGGTGGAGATACATGGCGATGAAGGCTAGTGGTAGTGCTGGTAGTCTACCTAGTGAGCAATGAGGCTGAAGCACTGTGGCCAATCGGAGGAGAAGGCGGCTGTTAGGTTGGCTAGCACAGTCGAGCGCGATGCACCTACCTGCCTACCTACGTCGGCATGTACCAGGTTAGGTAGTCGCAGGAACATGCAGACGATGGGGGGCCATTAGAAAGAGAAGCCGGTGTGGTCCGACCAATGCCCAAAACAAAGGCAGGCCTGGCCGTTTGCGGACTGGCGTTGCTGTGGCTTGCCCTCTCGAGCCTTGCCGTGATGGCACGCAAGTGACCCAACCCTCCCATCCAACAATGACGGCGCGGTGGCGCTCTTCTTGGCAGGCTGTTCAGTAATCGAAAAAAAAAAAGGCCGGACAGACAAGGATCAAGGCCTGGCGCGAGGAGCAGCCCGGTACATGGCGGACGCAGAAATCAGTGACGCGAGGACAGCATTCGGAAACCTCCCGCATGGGGAAGCGTAGCGGAATCCCATAGTCCCAAAGTAGGAAGGATAGCGCGAGTGGGCGATCAGCGCTCCGGTCTGGCGATCTTGGATCTGCCGGCTTCCCTGACATCCGACCTTCGTCGAGTCGTTTGCCAGCACGCCCAAGAACCCAGGACTTCAGTAACGTGTAACCAAGCCACCCTCCACCAGCAACGCCCTCTCCATTCCATTGGGAACCGACAGCCTGGTTTGCACAGCTTTGCTCTTCGGACGTCACCTGCCATGATGGGACGGGCATGGGACGCTTACGCAACATCATCACCCATCCGCCGCGGAGATAATAACCAACAAGACGCCAATCCCCTTCCGTCTCCCTGTCAGTCCTCTTTCGGTGCGTCCACCAGGTCTCCTGTGTGACGTTTGTTCACCCCAAAACCTTGCCCGCCCTCCCCTTAATCGTGTGATGGGACAGGCACTCCAAACCGCATGCGCGCAGCTGCATGCAGATCAAAACGGAACCGGGGAGGAAGGGCGGAATGCAAAGCGAGAAAAAGCAAAGACGGAGGCGGGTGGATGCCCCATCAGGGTAGGTACACAATCCCCAGGAGGTTGGTCGCCAGACGGAAAAAATAATACGAGGACGGGCGATCGCGACTCTTGTTTTCAGTTACCTTGGTCTTTTTTATTGATCCCCAACGGCCGGGTCTGAAAAGCTCCGGCCGATAGGTCCAATAGGCTGCAAAACAGCGCCTGAATGGGAGTCGAGGCTGCACGCCAATGGCGGGTGCCACCAAACGCTAAAAACAATCCGACCAACCACTCTGGCGGGTTTGGACCCTGAAGATTTCATGAAGACAGCCTCGGCTCCGAAAGAAGGACAAAACAAGGAGGCAAAAGAAGAAGAAACGGGCTAAGAGAAAGCACGGTTGGTTACCAGCTTCGCCCCATCGTCAGCACGATGACTGCCTGAATCTGAACATGCCCTCATCAGTCCCCTCCTCCACCCTGGGGCCCGATCTCGAGACCATCACTGGGTTCGCAGCGATCACAGGGATCTTGCGGTTGTGTTTGGCCGCGCGAACTGATGGTCGTGCGGTGCTAAGAATAGAGGGTGTCCAGCACCCCCCTGGCCCCGGTCTTGATGTGACGTCGTGTGGGCCATGGAAGCAGCCGGGGGAAAAACCAACCTGGTAAATCAGCGAAAATGAACGCATAGAGGGCAACGCCATTAGTTAGGTATCGTACGATGGTAGTGATAACAGGTTTTTTTTTTTTTTTCTTTCTCTTAGTGCCACTCCTCCAAGGAGCACTGCCTCCGATCGTGGACCCTGGCCGTCGAGTCCCAGGCGATCGGGATGTGAGGCATCATCAGTCTAATCTCACACGCGTCCCCAACCCTTGGCGCGCCCCGTCCCTCTCGCTCTGTCCAGATGGTTGGACGAGCACAGCCGAACGTTTCCGCCACGGAACCCATTCCGCCTTTGTCCGCTATCGACCCCCGGAATGTGCAGGGCCTGCCCTCAACCTTGCTAGTTCGTCGTTATCCCGAGCCACCCCTGGTAAAAATGGGCACTGGGCTCAGAGCATCATCATCTCTCGCCGTCTCCTGGCGCGGTGCCTCTGTTCGCGAGGCCGGCATCGACAGGCTGACGGCCATTGTTACGCGGCTTCTGCTCCTGCCCGCCGCCACGGTTCATTTGTCAAACCAGGCGGCCGCGCGCCTTCAACCATCTCCCCACCCTGAGGCGCCGAGCTGAAGTGAAACCTGCTGGCCAGCAAAGCAGCCCAGCAGAGGGCAAAACCTCGGCACGAATGGACCGCTCCGTCGCCCCGATTCCCAGCATCCGCATCGGCTTGGCAGGCTTATACGGTGTGAGCCGGGAATGGATGGTTGGTGCGGAAATCTTGTGCGCAGAAGCGCGCGCCCGCGCCCGAGACAGCAGCCTCCACGCCCGTTCATGCTCCCTGGATGTCCCGCGGCTCCCTCGTGGAAGCAAACACCGCAGTTCTCGCGCCTCAAATCCCGAACAAGGCTGCAAGGCTGCGAGCTACCATGACGCGATTGGCGGTTCTGCCTGCCGGACCGCATGCGCCGCGGTCCCTATAACCTGGTTTTCCTCTTCTCCAGCGCCACACTGCCTCCAGAATAGGCTTACGCGGGCCCTTCAGGTCGCACGGCATGGACGCCCACCCCGCTTCCTTCCAGGGACTCGCTCACCGGCCAACAACGGACCGCATATCGGTCTGCGTCGGGGCTGGAGGAGTGCTCCTGAGCCAGAGCTCTACCAGAGGTATCGGCTACCGTGGGGTACACCACTAGCGCCATACACGCCCAGTCACCGTGGTCGTGGATCAAGGCACACACGGCGCACACGTACGAGGTAATCATCTCCCAAGATACCTACCCAGCGCCGTCCAGCTCGCCTGCCCACCGGATCTCAACCCAGCCCGCGCCATCTCGCCAGATGGCCCGTCAAGCCAGAATTGTTTCTACTACAACCCCCCTTTGTTCCGCGGCTTGCTGGTCCAACACAACAGGAGTACGCCAAACGCTTCAGCCGCAAACCACAGGTTTCAAAGCTCCGATAGCGTGCCGCAGCCCTGGAAACCCCAAGCATAGCGAACGCGCCAGTGCTCTTTCCTTTCAGGGGCCCCTCCTTGCTGTGCCACCCTACCCTAAGTGTCAACGAAACAAAGCATGATTTTCCTCGCACGCCAGGTCTCGATTCCCATTACCCAGTTCCATGGAACTGGAATTTTTTTGCCCATGTTGGGATGATCGGTAGCGCCGCCCATCATCTTTTTTCGGTTGGGATGTACCGTCATACCGTCTTCCGAAGCCAACCGGCCAGGGGCCTTTACCCCCAAATGCGCAAACCAGTTCCTGAGGACGACCATGCCCCTTTCTTCCTATCACCTCGAGTGCCGTTCGACCTCATAATTACATCAGACCCTCGACCCTCGACCAACCACCTATTTTTGACAAGGATAAATTCAAGGAACCTCTTCCTATTGGGGCACGCGAGCCCTGACGGCGTTCGAGGGGACACCCACATTCCACCAGTTCTATTCTCTAGCTGCTGCAAGTCTACAGGGAAAGCCCTGCTTGAATATGCCAGCCGAGCTCTTGGGCTCACAATCTTTGGTCCCGTATTGGCAACCGAAGGACTGAGAACAGCGGAGGATGTGTGCCCGAGTTAGCTCCTGATCTCGACTGGCTCCTTCTGTGCTACCACGGCTCGCCTAGTTTCAACTCCCGCCCCAATGAAGACGTCCAGCAGCCATCCACTTTCCAAGCATGGCCGTGATTTAAATTAGCATGCATGCATGTTCGTGACGAGGAGAAGAAGCAAGGTCGAGCGGCCTCGAAATTCCTGATGGAAACAACGGAATCAGAATGAGCCTGCATACATGTGGTGTTACTGTCTGCCATGTCCTCGCAGGCTTTACTCAACGAAAGGTCTCGCCCCGCCTTTGGTTCCTACCTGGAAATGTATTCCTTGGTGACAACTTTGATAAGGAGGAAAAGAATTATGAAAGGTTTGAAAAGCAGAAAAGGAGCACATGCAGCCTAAAAGGGTAGAGGGTCGCTGCGGCTCGCCATTTTGCAGGAACCACACCGCATCAGCCCGAGCTCGGATCTCGAGTTTCTTTGACCGGGGCCGTGTGCCGTCCCCTCTGCAGCCTGCCTCGGCGAGACCTCCCCACTGTTCATCAGGGCACGCAAAGGGGGTTGTACCGCATGCCCAACAAGATGCGAGTCTCCACACACGCTTCGGTGCAGTCGTCGGCTTACATGCAATAGGGAAACTCTGTGGAGCACGTCTATCATCTGCAGAGCTGCAGGAGGCCGGCGGCCAATGACCAGATAGAATTGCTGTCTTGGCGTTCTGCTGTGATGCCCTTACTTCTATAGGCAATCATCGCGACGGGATCCTACCCGGGACCTGGCACATGCCCGAACGCCCAATGGCCGGCCTCTTGATACTAGAGAGCGGACGAGTGGTGGGAATAATCCCCCGATATCAAACGTGTTTGTCTCTCTCTCTCTTTTTTTTCTTTTTTTCTTTTCCCCTGCCTTCTTTCTCACAGGAAAAGGTCCCACCGTTCGAATGTCTAGATTGCAGACTTGCCCGATCAACCTATTGGTAAATAAACAGGGATCAATTATGACAAGCAAAGAAAAAATAAGGATCAGTCAAAAAAACCGAAGGCGAACAGAGAGCTTGATGAGCGATGTTGTCTGGAGTGGAGACTGGCCCAAAAAGGGATGACGAGTGGGGATTCGGGGTTTGGAAATACTGCAGTGGCGGGCATATAATGTTACCAATCAGCCTCGAAAAATGAAGCAAGCGGGCTTAGCTCAGTTGGGAGAGCGTCAGACTGAAGTTACACTTCAGACACCTTATCTGAAGGTCGTGTGTTCGATCCACACAGACCGCATTCTTTTGACTTTTTGCTCGTTGCTGCTCAGGTTCCCTCCCGCCTACCACGCCGACGACATCTTGCACCACCACAACACCTTTTGTGATTTCCTCGCCTGCTACCCTTTTGGATCTGTGACCTCATTCGGCTACCTAGTGCTGAGCCGTCAGCAGCTGGTGGCGCCGGTCGATTTGCACCAACGCTACAGCCGGGACAAGGATCGAGCGAACCGTGCTGATGAGAACAATCGAGACATCCTCCTATACTGCTTGAGGTCATCAACAGCTCACGATGGCCTCTGCCTGCAATGACGCACGACTCGCTGTTCCCTGCAAGATGGCCAGCCAGCCAGGCAAGATCTCCGGCCTCTGCCAGTCTCGTCGAGATCACAGGTGGGACGTCGTGCATTCACGGAACCAGCGTGCGAGCGTGGCGCAGGGGGTGGAAGCGCCGCATGCCCGGTTGATCGGCGCGCTTTTTCTTGCCTGATCGCGGGCGCTCGGTGACGCTAAGGCGGGCCAGGGGGCTGGCTGGCTTGTGAAGCGAGTGAACGCATGGCTTCTAACCCCGTTATCGTGACAACGAGTGGCCATCGATCGACGGCGTCTGACAAAAATACAGGCTGCGCCCCTGGGCAACTCAACAATCTGTCAAAAACCTCTCGCGTGAGGGCTGCGGCGCTTGGGAGGCCAGCCGGAACTGCTCGATTGGCTGTGGGCGCTTCCGGGGAGGGCGCTTCGGGCTTGAGCCAAGGCCCCTTGCAGGCGGGGACCACGTGCGCTGCCAGGAACAGGAAACGGCACGCAGCGGCTTTCCCACTGGCACGAACAGCTGGCCGACGCGGAGTCGCCCATTCATCAGGAACATGAAACGGCCCTCTGCGCTTCCATGAAACAGACGACGACGCCGGCCAGTCAACTGGCTTTGCTGCCCGATTTAGATGGCGACGCTGCGGTGCAGGTTGCCATGATTCGCAGTGACACACTGAGAGTTTCTGCCAAGCGCAATCTGCTGGCGGCCGAAATGCCCATTGAAAATGCCCCCGGCTGGGACCCCTGCTGGTCTGCGGTGTCGCCGCCAATGCCCTCAACATTTCGCCTCCTGGAATTTGCCTTTGTTTGCGGGTTATTCACGATCGCAACCTTCCCTTTTTTGCTCCGTTGTCTCTGTTCCATCTTCTTTGTCTTGTCTTTTCCGCCGTCTGCCCTCCGCAAAAGTCTGTGCTTTCTTTTCTCCGCGACACCATGCGCAGTTGCGCCATCTGCTGAGCCGAGCCCGAGACACGAACCACACCACCAACCATTGCCACCACCACCCAGAGTCCGATCATAGACCACGTTACCGCTACACGAGACACAAGACCAGTACGCCTCCGTAATCATGAGCAACAGCTTCGCAATGCTCCGAGCCAGCCGGAGCGAGGCCAGCCTGCGGCGCAAGCCAACAGCCCCCACACAAGAGCCCGCAGTGCCAAGCATCCCCAAGTTCCTCAGCTCCAAGCCGCCGACACCATCACAGCAGCATCCTGCCTACGCCAACGCCGGCATTGGCTTAGGCATCCGCACCGATGTGCGCCCCGTCCGCGGGCCCGAAGACCTCTTCCAAGACGACTCCGCCTCCTCCGTCTACGCCGACGCCGACACCTGGAACGACGAACACGCGAACCGCCTGGTCCCAAAGGCCATCCCGCCGCTGCCTTTGCGCCTCCCCGGCCAGCACGCCCTCGCCAATGGCGCCAATGCCCCTTCGCCGCCGCTTCCCCAGGGCACCGTTCAGCGCCAGGTCGAGGTGCACACCCAGGAGCACGCACACCACCTGCAGATGCGCGCGCGCACCTTCACGCCCGTCGAGGTCCCGGACCTGACTAGGCCGGCCACCGCCTCAGGCACCCCCGTGTCGCTCAGCCCTGCCACGCCCACCAGCACCGACGGTGCTTTCCCGCCTACCACCGCCGGCGCCGCGGACCCCGCGGCCCCGCCCAAGAAGAACTTCTTCAAGAAGGCCGCTGACGATGCGGCCCTGTTCGCGGGCGGGCTGCTCCCGCACCCCGTCGAGTCGACACGACACTACAGCATAATGCGCCACTCGTCCGCCATCGTCATGTACCAGGGGCCCGAGACGTCGGTGTCCATCTCCGTCTTCTCGGACCAGCCGCTCCCGGCCGACCGCACGCTCTGGCTGCAGCAGCGCGGCTTCACGGGCGACAAGGGCATGCGCCTCAAGTCGCTCGTCGGCGCCACGGGCTCCTGGATCAACGTCACGCCCGCCCAGCGCGCGGGGCCCGAGGCCGTCCCCGAGGGCGACGAGCGGGCCTTCCAGCGCGACGTGACAAAGTGGCTCAAGAAGGCGGCCAAGGCGGGCGGCAAGGTCGGGAAGCACGCCTGGCGCGAAACGCACGTGGTCCGCATCCCCGCCGCGGCCGAGGACGGGTACTTTCGCATCATCCTGTGCTCCAACGCCAACTCGGAGCGCGAGTACGACAGCAACGGCTACGGCCACTACAGCAACGAGTACGAGGACGACCACGCCGCGGGCGCGCAGTACTACAAGAAGAAGGTGCTCTGCTCCAGCCCCGTGTTCCGGGTGGCCAGCGCCAGCACCGACGTCAGCATCCTGCGCGGCGCCAGCGTCAGCACCATGCCGCTCGAGGTGGGCATCAAGGTCGCCAGCACGGTCGGCGTCGTCTACGTGAGCAAGTACACCAAGCCCGTGACCATGGCGGCCGGCGCGGCGCAGGGCACCGTGGTGAAAAAGGCCACGACCATGGTCGAGAGCAAGGTCAAGCACTCGGCCGCCATCGCCAAGGCCGGCAAGATGGCGTACCACCACTCGGGCGTGCAGGGCGAGCTCGAGGGCGCCAACGCGCGCTACCGCGCCGAGGGCCACGCGGCGGGCCGGTACGACGCGCTCGGCGCCGGCGGAAGCCAGGTGTTTGGCGAGAACACGGTGGGCGCCGACGACGGGCCCGAGGCGCCGTTCCCGCTCAAGTTCGCGGGCAAGGTCGTGCGCGGGTCCGCGGCCAGCCTGACCAACGGCGCCGGCATCCCGACGGCCAACCTGGACGACGTGCCCGAGGAGGTCCGGCAGCGGCTCCGCGGCATCTACTTCGGCTGGGCGTGCGTGTCCGCGTCGGGCGGGTCGCGCAAGAAGCCGCTCGACGAGCGCGTCGACTACGACTGGCACCCGGCCATCATCACGGCGGGCCCCGCGGCGGCGGGGCGCAACGGGCAGGTGTCCGTGGCGGCCCGGTCGTCGGTGGCGGTGCACCTGCTGCAGGACCTGGCGGGCGCCGAGTTCTTCGACGTGCGGCTCAAGGTGATCCTGATGGGCTACCTGCGTCCCCGGCTGGCGCGCGATACCCCTCCCGCAAAGCAGCAGCAGCACCTGGCTGTGGACGCGTCCCTGGCGCGGGCCAGCCTGGCGCGCGAGTGCTGGCAGCCAGACGTGGTGCGCGACTTCATCCGCGAGCAGAAGAACGCGCGCACCTTCTCAGACCGCCTGCTGGGCGCGCGCGACAAGGCCCAGATGCAGATGGACCGCGTTCCCTTGCACCTGCTCGGCGTCCGCACCGAGGCCTCGGGCCTGATGGACCGCGCGCACGGGAATGGGGGCTACTGGATCCCCAGGGGCTGATGTGGGCGTTGTGGCCTGCTTTCTTGTTTGCCACGAAGTTGCGTTTCTTTTTTTTTTCCTTTTTTTTTTTTTTTAGTTTCTTCCACTGCTTCGACATGGGGAACAAGCCCACGGGTTGATTAGCCTGGCTGGTCCTCGCATCTGTTTTGTTCTGTGTATGTTTTTGTCTTCAACGCTGGTGCGTAATGTTTGGGTTACGGCATTTAATATGGGCATTATGATGATGAGCGTGGGGGTTTTGTTGGTTTGTTTTACGCATAGTTATCGGAGTTTAGCATTTACGGTTGTATATTCCTCGGCGAGTAATATACTGAAAGCATCTTGACGATCCTTTCGCCTTGTCTTTCTGACCGCATCAACACGCCAACTCAGCCTGCTCGGGCACTTGACTCCCCGTAATCGAGTTCCGCAGCACCACAGGCGGAGCTCCGCCGTGCTCGGCTGGCGGCAGGCTGGCGGGCTGGTCCACAGCAGCACAGCAATGATGCCGGCCGCCGCAGCAGGGGTCTGCGGGGGCTTGGATGTCGGTGCGGGGCACGTCAACTGGCGGCGCGGTCTCGTCCATGTTTCTTTCTTCCAGTCCCTGTGGTGTGAGACCAGCAGGACCCCGAGTTGGTATAAAGTGATATTTGCCCACCTGGGTTTCACTGCCTTTTCTTCTTCTTCTACCCCCAGACTACATCTTTCGATCCCTCCTCCCTTACGCAGCCCTCCTCCACTCAAGACATCCTAGCCCCGCGCCCTAACGCGCGGCCGACGAGCCCAAGATGCAGTCGGGAATCTCTGGCAAGTTCCCTCTCGTCGGGCATCGAGACCCAGCAGCCATGTTCCTGCTAACGGAAGCACCCGTATCCAGCCTCCGAGGAGCTCAAGACGCAGTTCACCGAGCTCCTCTCCACGCCCTCCCACTTTGCCCTGATGGTCACCATCGACAGCGAGACCATCAAGCCGACCGGGTTCCTGACCGGCCCCAGCGGCAGCGACGCCGCCGCCGACGCCGCCACCTTCGAGGCCAACCTCGACCGCCTCCTGCAGCCGCGCCTTCTGCCCAACCAGGCCGCGTACGTCCTCCTCCGCCGCAGCCCCGCCTCGGGCCCGGGCCCCGTCCTGGTGGCCGTGACGTACATCCCGGACGCCGCGCCGGTGCGGCAGAAGATGCTGTTCGCGTCGACGCGCCTGACGCTGAGCCGCGAGCTGGGCACCGAGCACTTCCGCGAGTCCATCTTTGCCAACTCGGCCGACGAGCTGAGCCCCCAGGGGTTCAGGCGCCACGACGCACACGGCGAGATGGCCGCGCCGCTGACCGAGGAGGAGCGCACGCTCGGCGAGGTCCGCCGCGCCGAGCAGGAGGCCGGCGCCGGCACGGGGGTGCGCGAGATCCACCTCAGCAAGAACATGGCCATGCCCATCTCGCAGGACGCGCTAGCCGCCCTGAAGGAGCTGGCCGCTTCCGAGGGCGGAGGCGGCGGCAAGGTGCTGGTTATGCTGGTAGGTTTTACGTTCCCTTTCTGGCTACCTATGTGTCTTGGCCTGACGGTGACTAACACTAAAACCCAACCTTCCTCGACAGAAAATCAACCCCGAAACCGAAACGGTCGAGCTCGTCCCCTCGTCAGCCTCGCCTTCGTCCATCGCCGAGCTGTCGGGCTCCATATCCGCGACGGAGCCGCGCTTCACCTTCTACCGGTACTCCCACACCCACGCGGGCGTGCAGTCGGACCCGGTCTTGTTCTTCTACACGTGCCCGGCCAGCCCGGACGGCGCCCGGGTGTCCATCAAGTTCCGCATGATGTACCCGCTCATGAAGCGCGCCGTGCTGGCGGCCGCCGAGCAGGAGTGCAAGCTGGTCCCGGAGAAGCGCTTCGAGGTCGAGGAGCCCGCCGAGATCACAGAGGCCATGGTCCTGGCCGACCTGCACCCCATGGTCGAGGAGAAGAAGGCCTTTAGCCGGCCCAAGAGGCCTGGCCGGTAAAGGGGGCGCGGCTTGTGGACGTGGGGTCTTGGTGTTGCGACGACCTGCCTTTTTTTCTGTTCTCGATCCTGTTTGCATCTACAACGACGATCCGACGCAGCATTACGAGGTATAGATTAGGGCTTTTTACAAGAAGAAAGCAGCTAGGCAAACAGGTGCCGGCTGGGCGCGTTAGACAGCCAGCAGCTCCGCAAGAGAATCAGCATTGATTACCAACCCATAGTTCACGCAGCCCAGACAAGAACTTGTAATGCATTAGGTTTCCACCGGCTATGCAAGTCAGCAGTGCATTTGCCCTAGTACATGTTCGAAACAAAAAATGACCAGATCTTCTCAGAATCCCCATCCCTTCTTCTACCCAACCAGCTCTAGATGCTAACCTCCCCGCTGTCAACACAGGAAAGACGGTGTCACCGCTCTACCATCCCACTCCGCGCTACGACAGGCTCAACGTTACTCTTATTCTTCCCCTTCCCCTGACCTCTTCACAGTCCTGCGCCGGAACAAGGACCTCTAGTCCTGGTAATCGCCGCCAGACAGGGAGAAGGGCCCGCGCGTCTCGAGCTTCTCCTTGAGGTACTCGTACACGGTGAAGGTGACGGCCTGGCCCGGGGCCACACGCATGATGCGCGGCGTGATGCCCTTGTAGAATGCGTGGAAACCTTCTTGTCTGCGTTGTTGGATTGAAGGAGTCAGCCAAAGAAGCCGGACGTGAAGCAGAGGAAAGACAAGGCCACCACCGCTCACTTGAACATATCACCCGCAATCTGCGCAATCCTCCTAAACGCGCCGACGCCCTCGACCGCCTGCGCCTTTTGCAGGCGCGTCTTGATGGTGTCGATGGGCGCGTTGCTCAGGGGGCCCATGGCGCCCGACACGAGCCCGATCAGGGTGGTCTGGTAACCCGGGAGCGTGGACCCGGCGTACTCGGGCTGCCACGCGACGAGCGACTCCTTGAAATATGTGTAGGCGGTGAAGTTGACGGCCTGGTTGGAGCCCTGGCGCAGCGCCGTCAGCGACACGCCGCGGTACAACGCCCCGAAGCCTTCCTCCTTGACGACCGTGTAGAGCGCGTGTGCGGCGTTGCGGTACTTGGGGATGTCGAGCGGGTCCGCCATCGAGTGGTGCTGCGCCTGCAGCCGGATCTTGATGACCTCCATGGGGGTCACGACCGCCACGGCCTCGGTCACGCCGGCGGCCAGTCCGGCTGTTGTTGGTTTGCCCCCTCTTTGGTCAGACGACACTACTGTCCTAACAGATATGGGATGGAGAGAGACTAGGCAGGCAAAACAGCAGCAGCGATGGCAAAAACCCACCTAGGAACGTGGCCTGCCCCGTCACGGCGCCCGTCTGCTTGTCGGCCAGCAGCTGCTTGTAGGCCTCGAAGCTGGTGAAGCGGATGGCCATCTTGGGCACGATGCCCGTCAGGACCGCGCCCAGGCCCTTGTAGAGCCCCAGCGGCGTCTCCTTGCGCACAATCTCGCTGCCCGTCTTGATGAAGCCGCGCTTGGGCGCCCCAGGCTGCCGCGCCCGCCGCGACAGCTGCATCCGCACCTTGATCGTGTCGAGCGGGTGGCACACCAGCGCCTCCATCATGCCGGCCCCTCCGCCCGCTGGTGGGCCGTTAGCCATGGACATCTCTCCATTTGTTTCCCTCCCGAGGCGTCAGGAACCCCTACCTATTAGGTTGACTGCCGCCGACGGTGGCGGCTTGCCGTCCTTGGCTACTTTTGTTGCCATGGCGCTGGCTGTCTATCAAGCGCTCTCCCGTCTCCTCGCTCCCTATCCTGCCTTCCGGGGCCCGTGAGCTGCCGGTTTTGCTGCCGATATCAAGCTCGAGATTGGTGTGCCTTGTTTCGCTTCTTTGTTCCGACTCCTGACGCGTTTAGATCAGGGTTCTTTTTTGCAGTCGCAAGCGCCGAAAGCTGTTTTTAGTCGACAATAGAAGCGACAGAAGCGTCAAACCCAGATCGCGTGCCCTGCCAGGGTTCTTTGTTCGGGTCGCAGGTGCAGACTTTCACGTGCTTCCGCTCCCTTGGGAGTCCAACAACGGCCTGGCCTGGCTTGCAGACGGCAGCTCCGACAAGGAACACCCCAGCTGGGAGTATCTGAATGCGCCTCTATAGCCACTTCCGTTTCGGCAGCCGGACACCGAGTAGTGGAGCTCAATGGCGAACCGAGGACCGTGTGGACGGTGTAAGTGAGGATGCACTTGGGGCTCTGTCGCGTCGCGATAAGCAAGCTGCTGCCGCATGCAACCCGGTCGGATGTGTTCATGCACAAGACCAGAGGATAAAAGAAGAAAAGAATGCAAGGCAGGGCGAAGGAGGGTATGTGTCCGTGTAAAAAGAAGCGTGTCACCGTCTGAACATGACACGCGCGGCGGAGGCTAACAATGCCTCGGCACTATGACGGAGGGCAAGGAAGGGGAAAGACACCAAAAAAGCCACGCGATGGGGGGTAGCTCCGAGCGCCAAGCTTGGGGTAAGGGGCGGGAGCAGGGTTAGTTATATGTAGCAAGCCAAGCAGCAGAGAAAGGACTTGGCCCAGCCCCTGGGGCTTCCGGGGAAGATGGCCAAGTGACTCAAGGAGGGAAAGAGGAAGAGCCGGGTCGGCAAAGGGAATGTACCTCCCGGTATGTGCCGTGTGTGCCTATCTTTTTTTTTTTTTACCTCTGGCCCGAGAAGCAAGGGGTACACATCAGCTGCCATTGGAACCGATGGCCAAGGAGTCCCCCGGGCTAAGGATGGCTGGCTGGCTGCTGTCAGGGATGCTTTGTGCCGGGGCGCGCGGGCGGCTCGTCCCTCCTGACAAACCCTCCCTAGCCGTGCTAGCTTGCAGCCGTGAGGAATATTGAAAGGAGAACAAAAAAACAGAGGGATCCGGAATGTTTGCCCCTAGCAGCAGCTCCCGCCGAAACACAGGGAAATAAGCACGTGCGAGCCACGGCCAGCGGGTGCTTGGCTTGGACGTAATTGTGCACCATACAAAGAATGGGCACATGGCCTGGGGAGTGACGGATATGGGTTGAACACACTACGGGATCAGCCAAGGACTTGCACATACCACCTCTGAAGTGAGTGCTACGGTCATCGTTGTGGGGGTTTGAGCTGGGGGCGAACGGCCAGCCGGAACCGCGTCGCTTCGGCCGAAGGGCAGTCACTTTTATGTTCCGTTCTTGTTACAAGAGTGACGTGCTAGCTTGGGCGGATCGGCGGCCCCAAGACTGAATATGTCCACTCGCTATGTGATTGTTGTGAATGAAGCGCTGGCCTGGAATGCACAAATTCCAACAGGAATAAAATCCGTATGCATAGCTTGATCGATCTTACCTGGACTCAAACCCCAATTCACCTCGGCCATCGTCGGCTTGTGACAGCCGCAGTCGCCCGCTGGAACAAAAACAAGGGGCCGAGGGGCGTCTGTCAAGTGACGTATTATACTGAACGAACCCCTGCCCTGCCCCCACGATAACCGACCAGCAGCCGGCAAGACTTCCTTGCAGCGTCGCAGCTTGTGATTTTGCGGGGGAGTGGGGTTCCGTCTGGCCGCACAGCCCAGCCCAGCCCAGCCCGCTGGAATCGAGCTGGTCTCCATCAGCAGCAGCAGCCATTTAGGAAGCAGGCTGCCTCGTTGAAGATCTGTCTAGCCGCATCCGTCAGATTGCATACACCCGCCTCGGCCAGGGAAAGTCGCCCTATCCCGAAGCAGCATGACGGCCAGAGTTCGGCATGCCAAGGCTATTACCGACGGATGGGAGCGAGGCGAGAAGGCCTCGGATTTTGTCCACCTTCTGCACGGCGGCCGGCCTGCTAGTAGGATGTAGTCTATAATTTTTGTGCCTAGATAGCATTACTACCTTCTTGTCCCATACACGAGATATAAGCCCCTGCGGGCCTAGCCCCTCCCAAAACTCCTTCTTGCGCCGATATAAATTTTTTTTTTTTTTTTTTTTGCGTTGGTTAACCACCCAGATCCCTAAGATAAACAACGTGCACCTTCCCGTGCCGCTCCTCATGCTGGGCTCATGCATCAAAACACCCAAAAGGCGAGGCATAAAATGTTCCAATGTATCGGCCACGCTGCACATGCAGAAAAGAAAAAGAATAAAGACATGTGAGGGTATGATGCAGAAAGAGAAAGAAAGATGACAAATAAATGGCAGGCTCATGATGGCGGAAGAAATGGTGAGTAAATAAACAGACAAAAAAAAGGGGAAATATGGGAAGAAAAGCGAAGCCGCTAACTAGGCGTGCCCAGCTCCTCCATGCCCTCAGTGTCGTGGAAGCTGTACAGGCGCACCTCGCCGTCCTCGCCGCCCGAGGCCATGCGCGAGTCGCTGAGGCTGACGCACGTCACCGGGCCCCGGTGGCCGGTGAAGGTGCGCTCGCACCTGCCCGACGTCGGCTCCCAGACCTTGACCATGCCATCGTTGGCTGCCGTCACGGCCCGCAGAGTGTCGCCCGCCAGGCCCCAGATGCCCTCGAAATGCCCAAAGAAGGTCTTGAGGCACCGCCCCGTCGCCGTGTCGATCAGCCGGATCGTCGAGTCCAGCCCGCCCGACAGCATATATCGACTCGGCAGCGGCCGCGTCGAGTCCGCGGTGAAGGCGTCGCCGTATGCGGCCCGGAGCCGGCTGGGAGAGAGGTCGGCTTCCTGCTGCGGGGACATTGACCTGGCGCCGTTCTGGGATGTGGTGTTGGTGGCAGGCGGATGCAGCAGGCTCTCATCGGGCTCAAAATCGGGCGGCAGAGGCAGAACCTGCTGGACGTGGGCGGTGTGGCTGTCAAAGGTGCGGATGCACTGCTTGGTGTTGAGGTCCCACAGCTTGACCTTGAAGTCGTCCGAGGCCGAGAAGACGGTGCGGGACTCGGTGTCGACGCGGACCGAGTTGACCCAGTCCGTGTGGCCCTTGAGGCAGAAGGTCTCCTTGGTGACAAAGTTGAAGACCTTGACGCGCGTGTCGATGGAGCCCGAGGCCAGGAACTCGCCCTCAAAGTGGACGCCGATGACACCGTCCGAGTGGCCCTGCAGGCTGCTCAGCAGCTCGCCCGTGTGCCAGTTCCAGATCTTGACCGTGTTGTCGAGACTGCCGCTGATGAGCTTGCTGTCGTCAAACTGCAGCGTGCGGATCCCGCGCGTATGGCCCGTGAGCGTCCGCAGCTCTCGCCCAGTCTCGATGTCCCAAATCTTTATGGTGGCGTCGTACGAGCCCGTGGCTAGGATGTTGTCCAGCAGCTGCAGGCACGTCACGCCGTTTGTATGGCCCTTCAGAATCTTGATGGAGCACTTTCCGTGCCGCCAGTTGTATCCGATCCGGAACCGGTCCCTATACACGTCCTTGAACGGTCGCGACTTTGGCTTCTGCGGCTGCCGTTGCTGATCCGCCTCTACGCGGCTGCCGCTGCCCACCCTCGACAGGCACTGTCGCTTGAGCTGCGAGGACTCCTCTTCCACCTCGCGCTCCCTTTTCGGCGGCGTCGGCGATCGGAGTGAAAGGGGAGTCGGAATCCGAGGCGGTGGTGTGTATTCGGCGCCGTTGGTAATCTGTCGCGCCCTGTTCTTTTCTATTTGCTGCTGTCTTGACCAGTCCTTCAGCCTCTTGCGCTCGAGCAGTGGCAGGCCCCAGCCGCATTTTGTGCACTTCCGGTCGATGTGTTGCTCTGTCGGACAGCGAAGTCGTCAGTTCCGAGCTGCCCAAAGCAAGGAAAGATGGACAGGTATATAAACAAAAGCCACCCACCACACATGTGATGCCACACCTGGTCGTCGTCGGCTAGCTGGCGCCACTGGCGGCTGACCTGGGCAGCCTTGCAGAGGGAAACCGTGTCGAGGTAGGACAGGATCTTGTATGAGATCTCGGCGGGGAGAGCGGTGACGAAGTCGATCTTGAGCTGCTCGTGAACCTCGCGCGAGACGGTCGAGAGCTGTGGGAAGCAGCACTGCGTGATGATACCCTGGAGCATCAGCTCGCGGTGCTTGGCCGGCGCCGCTGAGAAAAGTGACCAGACGTGCGTGATGGCCTGCTTGTCGGCATTGGGAAGCCTCTCGAGGGACTGGTTTGAGACAAGTCGCAAAGTTAGTCATAGGAGCAACAAGGCAAGAAGACAAGGGATATGCAAGCGGGTAGGCATACGTTCTGTATCGAGACCATCTTGGTCTCGTCGGCAGCCCTCCGGCACTTGAGGTCGGGGCGGTGACGGTAACAGAACTTGCTGTTCGAGTCTCTAGGCGGGACTATGCCCGTCGACGAGGCTGAAGGCGGGTGGTTGCTCTCCGACTTGGCAACGGGGGCGTACAGGCCTGGGATGTGCTCCCGCAGGAACGGCGTCATCGCCTTGCCGATGGTCTGGGTCGCCATGGCGGGCAGCCTGGGGTGGTGGTGGTCCTTGTCCTCGGGTCGTCTTCGATCGCAGTTCTTCTCGCGGTCGGCGAGCGTCAGGGACGCCTCATCGTCTGGCGTCGTCTTGTTTGGTCGGTCTGAGAGAGGGATGTATGCCGGTCGCTGTCTCTGGCGAGACAGGTGTGTCGACGTTCGAGGAGTCGAGGCGGCTGCGGAGGACAATAATGACTCCGCGGGCGTCGTCGAAGGTTCGGTTGGGTCTTGGGTCTCAGAGCTTATGGAAGGCCGGCCCGGGGTGGGAGCGCCGGAGCTAGCACTGGGATTGGAGGCGGCAGATTGCAGGAGCGGCATGTCATTGTGCCTGTGCTGGGGTGAGCGGCCAGGGGCTACGACGACATGGCTGTTGCGAGAGGCAGCAGCAGCAGCATTGCTGTGCTCTGGGTGCGCCGTGGCAGCATCTGGACTCATGTCCATGCAATATCACGGCGAGCGAGCGAGAGGTGAAGGAGGGGGAGCAGCCAGGGGGTGGTGGGCAAGCAAAAGCAAGCGCGGCAGCGTGCACAGGCTCAAGCGCCACTGGCTGGTCGCGGTGGCGTCGCTAACCGTGCAAATGATGCCAGCACCCAAGAGGGCCTGCCATTGGAATCTGCACCAGACGGGCGCAGGTCGGCAGGCTGGGTGGACGAGCAATGCGACCAGACTTGTTGAAGGTGTGGGAGTCTGATGGCGATGGCGTGCTGGCAGGGGAGATTGACTCGAGAGCCAAATTGATGCGCTGCGCTAGCTGCTGTCAAGAGCAGATGTGGTCCAAGCTCGGGCTGGGGCGATAGGCGGGAAGAAGATGGGAATCAGCCTCAACCGCGAAAGAAAAAAAAAAAAAGGAGCGGTTTTTGTCAAACAGTGGAGCAAGGCCCTCCGCAAAAGTCAGTGAGGTCTCGTGGTAGCTTTCCTGCGGCCGCTTGCTTCCTGCAACCCCTTTGGACACGCCGTTTATGCCCAAACCCAAACTCTCTCGTAAATCTACACAGCTCTCGGTAGCACAAACACGCCACACCGAGCTTGGGGCCGCTCGCCACCGACCCTTGCCCAGTCAAGAGACCAGCCGCGGTCGTCGGGTCGGCTCGGGTCTTGGGACGACGGTTATCGCATCTCGGTGTGCAAGCTAATTTTGTATATATTCCCGCCGCCTCTCGCCCGCCTTTGATGATTTTTGCTCGGAATCCTAACAGATAAAGGTGACGATGCAATGAAAACTCGCGGCCGACATCGGCGAGGAGGCCTGGATCCCCCTGCCTGCACTGCACTGGCAATTGTGCGTGCATGCTGACTGCGCTGCGCCCTTTTCAATCGTCGCTCATCGGTGGGGACAATGGCGAGCAATCCAGGGGCGAGGCTTTGTTGCTTGGGCGCCAAATGGCATCATTCGCGGCCCCTCTCGTTCGCTGCCGGATGTCGGGTACCCTGAGATGGACAAGACGTGGGATCCTGGTGTGGCTGCTAACATACGAGACCTCCCCCTTGGCGCGGGTGTCATGTTAGCGTTGGGGTTGGACGAGACTTCAATGCCTGACTCCACACTGCTACCAGCCAGGCGGCTTCCGCTCAACTTTCAGCCCTCATTCAGCCCCAGCCCTCACTCCACACTGCCGGAGAAAGCCACTGCAGGTGCCATCACATCGATCGATCTCGCCTTGTGTATCCCAGATCCCCATTAGCCTCGCCCCGGCTCCCCCTCGTCAACTGCCGGCGCCGGCGAGTTTATCCCAGCATTTTTCTTCCTTTTGTGGATTGTCGTGAGACGCTGTGAAGGTTCATATCAGACCCAAGCCGTTGGGCGCTCACCTCGTTCCTGTCCCGCATGTGTGGTCATGTCTTTAACACAACCATGCGTTTGGCAACCCTCAATGCTACGAATGGCCAGCGAATGAGATGGACGGCCGGGCCATCCCGAAGAAGGTCATGCCGCCCCTGGATCGCACGTTGGGCTGAGATTCTTCCAGAAACCATGGCCGTGACGCCATTCTGGGGTTCAACATTTTTTCGCGCCTCCTTCCTACGAACCGCAGCCTGACATTGTGAAATTCCATATTATTTCGAATTAGGTATCAACGGATAGGTATCGTATTGGTCATCACGATCGGCCCATCGACACAGGCAAAGCCTGACCGAAACCCTAGATCCCGCGGCCAGCATTCCTCATCCCCGTCGTCGAGACGCCAATGAACTCGTTGATCTCGATGGCCGAGCTGGCCGCCACCGTCGTCTCCTTCTCCACTGCCGGCACCCTCTGCAGCGTCGCCAGCGCCACCCGCTCCGCCTCGACCGCCTTGGCCCTCTCTTCCTTCTCCCTGTCCCGCCGCTCGCGGTCCTCCCGTACCGCCGCCGGGTCCGCTCCCGCCGTAGTGGCAGCATCAGCAGCAGCAGCAGTAGCGGCATCTTCCTGCTCCCTCTTCTCCGCATCCTTCTCCCCATCCTCGTCGTCGGTCGGCTTCTTGCCCACCCTCAGCCCCTTGCGCCTCTCGGCGTACGCCGCCGCCATCTTGGCCGCGGCCGCCTCGTCAATGTGCGCCGTGTAGACTGGCCGGCCCATGGCGCCCGGCCCTGACGGCTGGCTCAGCTGGATCTTGCGCACGGCGGCGAGCAGGGCGCAGTAGAACTTGTTGGACCGCGCGGCGCGCAGGCGCTCGTTGGCCCAGTTGCTGCGGTGCGCGACGCTGCAGCGGAGCTCGAGCTTGTTGAGCTCGTGCACACCCACAAGCCCGCACGTCACGTCAGGCATGTAGTCGCGCCGGTTCTCGGGCGCCGTCACGAACGCCGCCAGCTCGCGCCGCAGCGCCGCCAGGTCCTGGAACGACGTGGTGAAGTCGACAAACATGGACAGCCACTGCCGGTTCACTCCCGAGCGCGTGATGTTCTCGACCCGCTTCATGACCAGCTGCTGGTTCTGGATCTGCATGTCGGAGCCCGTGTCGACGCGCCGGAACACCGTGTAGAGCAGCGAGACGCGCTTCACCACGCACGCCGTCGCCGTCGTCGACGACAGGTTGTACACCTCGACCCGGTCGCCCACGTCGAACGGGTGGTCGAAGAAGACGTACACGACCCCGATCAGGAAGTGGTGCGCCGCCCGGCCCGCCGCGAACCCGAGCCCGACCGCCAGCACCGAGACCTGCTGCTGGATCTGCTTGATCGAGGGGACGTAGATGAGCACTGCGGGTAGGGTTTTCCGCTGGCGTTAGCTCGTTCCTCTTCTCATGCAAAGAAAGGCAGGGGAGAGACAAAGACTCACTTATAAAGAAGATCATGATAAACGCCAGCAGCGTCAGGCACACCCAGTCAAACGTGTTGATGCAGTGGTCGGCCGCGTGCATGCCCTTGTACACGTCGTGGCGCATCTTGCCCGCCTCGACGACGGCCATGACCATCTCGTCGAGCCGCACGTCGCCCGCCCCGTCCGGGTCCAGCACCTTGAACGCCGCGGCGGCCTCGTCCTTCCTGTACGGTCCCAGGACCTCGGCCACGTCGGCGGCCGTCAGCACTTCGGCCCCGCTAGCAGCCAGGGGCACCCAGATGCGGCGGGCGAGCGCCGCGGCAGCGCGCGGGGACGCCAGGCAACGCTCGACGGCGGCGTACGACGACGACGGCCGGAACCAGTGCGACTTGGGGTCGGTCGAGGACACAAAGTTGCCAAAGAAGGACGCCATGCCGTACGAGTCGACGCCCAGCCGCGACAGGTACGTGGTCGCGTGGCGGCGCCGCGTCGTGTGCTCGCGCCCGCCGTGCGCGTCGCGGATGACGGTGTCCTCCTCGTCAAAGGCGCCCGAGTGCGCCGGGTGGAGGTAGAGTGACGCCTCGTACAGCGTGATGAGGGCGTTCATCATGTCCTTGGACTTAAGGATCTTGGTGTCTGTGTTGGTTGGGTTAGTCTTGTCCTGCCCCTTTTGGCTCCATTGAGATATCCATGATACTAAAAAAGAACACGACTGGATAGACTTACGGTTTCCCCGATAGTGGTAGTGGATCGAGATGTACAGGATCATCATCTTCTCGACCAGGTAGAAGCCGGCCCAGAGGGTGACCTGCTCGAGGATGTCGGAGATCACGTCGTCCCAGCCGACATCGTCGGGGCCCTTGTCTTTCTTGATAGCGAGCTCGTCGTTCAGAGTGATCAGCTAATATGGCGTGATGTTTTGGTCTCAGCACTTGAACGTCTCCTCCGGATCTCTTGCGGCTCACCCGCCTTTGACGTGTCCCAGTGACGCTGTCGATTCAGGGGGTGGATGGGGACGGTAAGACTTACAACACTGAAGGATATAAAGCAGATGGCAATGCCAAAGGTCAGGCAGATGGGCATCCTCATGGTGCGCAGGAATCTCCAGTACTTCTGGTGTGCTGGGTTCACATATCTAGATGCATAGAAAGATGTACTATTAGCTTGTTGAAAATGGTGTGTCCGGTGAGGAAGGGAAACTCACCTCGCGATAAACCTAAACAGGTACGGCAGCGCCAGACCGACAAGGTCAAAGAAGACGAAAGAGATCCACGAGACCAGCAGCCACGAGAAGACGTAGTAGATGAGCTGCGCCTTCCTCTTGCTCTTGACGGCGACGGGGTCTTCAAGATTGACGTCCTCGTCCTTCTCCGTGACGAGGATGGGCACGAGGAACGCGACGAAGACGACGGCCACCACCAGAAAGTACCGCAGCGCCCAGAACCACAGCTGCCGCCGCTTGTGCGCCTCGACTGGAGGGGGCAGCACGCCGTCGGGCGCTGTTACGGGGTCCTGGTCCTCGGCGGCCGCGTCCACCGGCTCCGCGTACGTCGTCGGCCCGATCCCGGCGGCGCCCGGCTGGTCGACCGTGGTGCTGTCCTTGAGCTGGTACCCGCCGCCGCCGAACCCCGTGGTCGGCATCATGGGCGTGTACTGCTGCTGCTGCTGGTTGTGGTGGCCGAGTGATGGCAGCTGAGGGATCACGTACTGCTGCTGCTGCTGCTGCGGGTTCGAGTACAGATTCACGTCCTGCATCTCGGGGCTGACGTCGTACGTCTGCCCCTGGGCCGGAGCAGCGTTGTAGGGCTGGCCCTGCCGGTGGCCGCCGTACGGGCTGTACTGAAACTGCTGCTGTTGTTGTTGTTGTTGATGCTGCTGCTGCTGCCCGTTCCCATAACTAGGATCCATCGTGTACTGAGCCCGTATGTATCCCGGGTCGTACTGCGGCGGCGACTGCTGTTGCTGCTGCTGTGAAGCTTGGGACTCCGGATCCCTCCACCGGCTGCTCATGGCGAAACGACGAAAGGGCAAAGACTGGAATGTCTCGCCAAGCCTAGTGTATTATATAGCAGCGCCCCCGAGAAGGCGCTAGCACGGGAGGTCCGAGACAGTGGCTGGGAAAAAAGGTCCAAACAACCGACGGTTGGCAAGCGTCTCCTAGAACACAGAAAAATATGCGCTAAAAGAAAAAAGAAGCAAGGGGAAAAAAGTGCTCAAGCGTCTCGTGGAACATCGAGGCGAGAAAGATACGAGAATGATATGATTGCCTGGTCCGTTACGAAATAATACCTGAACGGGCTAGCTGCCTCCTGGCGCGGCAGTGGTCGAGGTGCAACCAACCAACCATTCCTTCCCCTTGACCGTCCACGTCAGCCCTAAGCCATCTGCATCGCGCCTCAAGACCCTGCGGCCGGGGATCCCTCTGTGGTGGCCTTGGACCTTGCATGCTGTATCCGGGGCTGAGAAGTCGAGCCTAGGTACCCCATGCAGATCGACGGCGCAGCACCCAGAGAGAAAGAAAAAAAAAAACGCTGACTGGAGAACGATTGGCGGTGCGTTGCGGTGTGATGGGAGGAGGTGCCTAATTTGGCTAGGGATGACGCTGAGCCGGCCGACCCCAGCCTTGTTCGCGTCAGCGAGACACCCTAAGCGAGCCGTCGTAAATAATTAGCCAGTCCGGCCTGTGCTGTGTTCCAAAACCAACAGCAGCGGTGTAATTTCCCGCCAAGGATCGTGATGCCTGACCTGGCCAACTTCAAAGGCGACAACACTTTCTTCTCGAACAGGAAAGATGGGCATCTAGCTCGAGTTGGGCTCCTTATCTCAACCAAATCACGGCCCAGGGGATCGAGGTGCTGGCTAGGCAGACATTTTCGGGGAGCTTGCAAGCTAAAGTTTGTCTTGGTTAGTCTCCCCTGGTGCCGACGTTCAACTTTACCTCGACCCAACGCCTTTACCGTGATCTCAAGCGAAGGAGAACCTCGGTGTGACTGCGGATTCATCCAATTCATGGGGGTCGAGGTGATGCGCGTGCGCGTAGTAAGGAGTCAAATCAACCAAGACGCTGCGCCCAGTAATACATCATAAGCAGGCGTAGCACTGCCCCCAGCCACAAGTTTGGCCCGCACCGCCTGCGCTCAGCCTTACCACCCCTGCTTTTTTTGGCCACCCTTGCCTAAAACCCGGAGCCATATGGAGAGAAGTTGGGATGATTGGTCTAGACCCCTACTACAGGTTCGAGGCATGTGAAACAACACCACAGCATTCGAAAACGAGGAGCAGCAAAAGACGAGCACTACATTGAAATGCATCGCAAGACCTTCGTTTCTAAGATATAAGAGATATCGTAACAAAAAAAAAAAAAAAAAAAAAAAAAGAGCAGTGTGACATGAATGCATATAATAAACAGTCGTGCAAAGTGTATACCCGTCAGTTCGTCCAAAGACACCGAAAGAGCGACCTGTAAGCAAACACCAAGCGCCAGAGTGGACAATCAAGCACGCCCACCAAGGACCCTTTTTACAATCCCCAACTCCCAAACCGCCTTACCAATGACAAACACTGTGCCGTCCCTTTTACTCGCGCAGGAACTGGAGCACCTTCTCCCTCTCCTCCACCGGCATGACGCGCAGAACGTCGCGTACGCCCTTCCAGCTCGTGCTGACGCTAGCCTTGTTGACTCTAGGCGCCGGCGTCTGCGGCGAGCTTGGCGGCGACGTGCCGGTCGAGACGGGAGTCGCGTCGCCCTCGGCCGCCACCCAGGTGCCGCCGCGGATGAGCTCCCTAATCTCAGCCGCCACCGCCTCCGACTTGAGCGCCCGGATCTTCTCCGCCACCACCTGGCGGTTCTCCTCGTACCACGTAGCCACGTTGCGGTCAGCACGGTCAAACTCGGGGACACCGCTCCAAGCCGAGAGCAGCTGCATATGCCGGGCGCGCGCCTGTGTTGAGACCTTGTGCAACGGCGAGACGGCAGCGGCGCCGGCAGTGGCGCGCGCGATGCCGCGCAGGAGGTACTCCTCGTTGATTCGCCTGCGCACACGCCAGTAGAAGAAGCGACGCGCCTCCTTCCACTCGATTACGTCCCGGATGACACCCTTGGCCTTCATGCGTCCAGCCCGGTCGTGCAGATCCGCGAACTGGATGGCGATCTGCTGGTAGATGGGCGTGAGCTGCTCCTCGCGCTTGGTCATCTCCTTCTTGATCTGCTCCAGCTCCTCCTTGTTCGCGCCCTTGCTCTTAGCCGCCTCCTGCGCGACCAGCATGCGCTTCTTGAGGTCCGCGTACACAGGGTCGAGGCGAGCCATGGTCTCAAGTTGCTTCTCCTTCCGGTACTTGATGCCGATGATACCCTCCGGCTCGAGCACACCACCGCGCGCCTCCGTGTCGGCGTACATCTCCATGGCCGTAGGGTTGATGGTGGGGTCCACCACGACCCAGGAGCCACCACGCAGCTCGCCGTGGGGCGGGATGTAGACGAAGACGGGCTGCTCGTACTTGACGAGAGCGTCAACGATGAAGGAGCCATACTTCAGAACCTCGTTGTACATGTCGCGCTGGCCGCCAGAGAAACCACGCCAGTTGGCCAGGATCATGAGCGGGAGCTGCTCGCCATGGTTGAAGTCGTTGATGGCCTGCGCCGTCTTGAAGGCCGAGTTGGGGTACCAAACTCCGCCAGCCTCGTTCGAGACCTGCTCCATCGAGTCCGAGTTTGCAGGGTCTGCCGGCGTGATGTTCTCAACCGAGCGCGTCTCGACAGCGATGACACCCATAGGGATACCGCCCAGACGGGCGCGGCCCACAACGACGGTCCTGGCCCAGCCGCCCAGCGTCTCGACAAATGAGCCGCGATCGAAGAGACCCGGCTGGAAGCCCTCCTCGTCTTCCTTGCCGGCAATCATCCACCTCGGGTCGTAGGGCTGGCGCTTGGGGGGAGTGAAGTCGACGTCACGGTCCCAACCATCGACGCTCGGCATGATAGGCACAGGCATGTTCCTCTTGGCGGGAACAAACGCCATCCACTCCATGATCTTGGAAATGCCCTCCATGTCGTCGTTGGCAGTCATGTGGGACACACCGTTGCGGTACATGATCTGCGTGCCTCCCAGCTGCAGGTTGGAGGTGTACACCTCGCGACCAAGCAGGTTGTTCAGGGCAGGGGCACCCGTCAGGATGATGGGCTGACCCTCGATCTGGACAGCACGCTGGCCAAGACGGACAAGGTACGCGCCGATACCCACCGAGCGGCAGGTTACGAGTGTGCAAGTGAAGATGTCGTTGTACGCCCTGCTCGTGGCGCCGGCGATGAGGCCGGAACCGCGCAGACACTCGACACCGAGGCCGTCCTCGGCACCAACGATGGTGACAATCTTGTGACGAGTCTCGCCGTCGACCGTGACCTCCTCGGTGATGACGTTCTCCTCGAACGTCTTCTTGGCGGCGTCGGTGAGGTACAGGTAGTCGAAGCCCTTCTGCGGGTTCGCGGCATCCGTCCAAGCGACCTTGAAGTGCGGCATAAGCTCGTTGGCAACACCCAGCCTGGCACCGGAGTTGGCAGACAGGTAGATGCGAGGAATGCCGAGCTTCTGGGCAAATTCCGTGCACTTGTTGAAGAAGTGGTCCTCCTTGGGGCCAAACGAGCCGATGTTGTAGGTGATATCGTTGGCGACAACGACGAAGCGACGACCCCTAGGGTACTCGGGAGTAAAAGCCGTGATGATCCAGCCGACCATGCCGCAGGTGTTGGTGCCCGGCTCGCGGTCGATGGGCTGGAGAGTGTCGTGATCGTCGAGGACCAGCTCGAGAGTGCTGGTGCACTCGCCCTCCTGTGGGCGCTTTCCCGCGGCCGAGGGCTGCTGAGCCTCGAGCCTCTTCCAGCTGTTTTGAATGGCCTGGCGGAACAGCTCCGGGAAGTCGTAGACGTACTGGGTTCCCATCAGGTGGGCCTTGTACCGCTTGGGCTGCAGCCAGTTCTTGGTCGGGTAGGGCGAGTTGACAGGGAGCAGATGCAAGGCGCCGGTCTTGGATGTACCTGAAAAGTAGTGCAGAGCAACCTCGCCCTTCTCCGACTTCCGCTCGTGGTAGAGCTCCACCTTCACGACGTATCCCGAGGTGTTGGTGATGTAGACACGGATTGGCAGCCTCGTGCCAGTGTTCTGATCCGTGCAGATGATGCGAATCTCCACCTGGGCCACGCGCAGGCGCCAGGCACGGGAACCAAAGCGCTCAAGGAAGCCCGCCAGCGCCTGCTCAACATCCTCAGGCTGGATGTTGAACGTCGGGATGAAGTTGAGGAACAGGTGGTTGAGGTCCGAGTTGTTGTTGCCGATGATCTCGAGGGCATCAAAGATATCGTTGATGACCCTATCAGCCTCCGATATCAGATACTCGGCAGTCGGGATCTCGTCGCGGAGGCGGCCAGGGCGGATGACAGCACGAGTGAAGTAGCGCTTGTCGGAGTCCACGCCCTTGCCGACAGCCTCGTACACGTGGATGTTCTTGTTCTCGGTGAATACCGACTTGTACTTGAACTTGGACAGACGACTGAGCTCAAGCTGGAAGGCGAGGGCAGGCTCGCTGTGACGAATGCTGTCGTCCTCATCATAGTTGGGACCACGGAAAGTGAAGTAGCCAGGATACGACGCGTCATTCTTGCCGCAGATGAAGGTGATGCGTCGCACGCGACGGGCGAAGAGCTCGTCTTTGAATTGGGCAATGAAGGGCTTGATACGAGAGAGGATCTCGTCGTCGTCGAGGGTCTCGGCGTCGTGAATTGCGACGTTCACGACAGCCGTCAGCTCGTCATCACTGTCGCGGCGCGCCGGGGCGGGCCTGCGCTTGCCGTCGAGTGTTGGGATAAGGCCAGCGGCCGGTCCGGCGAGCTTCTTACGCGCACCCTTGGACGGCAGGGTCTCGAGAGCCTTGGCCAGAAGATCCTCCGCATCCTCGAGATACTTGCAAGGCACAATGACACCCCTGCGAGTCGGCTGCTTGGCCGTCTTCTTGGACAGGTACGAAAGGTCACTGATGGATGTGACGCGGCCGAAGCTGAACTCGTTGGGCGTGACGGGAGACGACGGCGTGGCAGACTGCAGCGGTCCACCGAAGCTGAACTCGATGTCACCGCTCACCTTCATGACGAAGTCCCAGGTGACGAACGACGGCTCATCGGCTTCATCGCTATGGTACTCGATCTTGCCCAGATCGTAGGCACGGTACGCGCGGCGGATGTAAACCTCGAGAGCAGCGAGGCCGACCCACGGGTCGTCGTGTGCGAAGAAGAGGCTGAGCACATCGAACACGGTGTACTTGGAGTCGACAACCTCCTTGATCACCTCGATGTTGGGCTCACGATGGTCCCAGGCAGCTTCTCCGTAGCGCGACTCGACGACAGCTGAGCGCAAGATGTGCTCCATTTGGCTCTTGCGCTCCTCAAGCGAGGGCAGCGAGCACTGGATGAGGACCTCGCGGGCCTTGATGGCAACCTTAGCAGTCTGCCTGGACTCGAGCTCGGTGAGCTTCCTCAGGACATCGCGGAGATACTTGGCGACGTTGCCGACATCGGGCTTGTTGGGCCGGTACTCCTCGATGATGGCCAGGACCAGAAGACTCTTGGCGGCGACGCGACTATGCGAAAGCACCGTCTGCACAATCTTCTGGATATCGTCCTTGTTGTCATCTCGGAGCTTGAGGATGACTTCCTCGTCCTGCTGCCGGCGACCCGAGAACAGCTTCTCCGTCTCGACGTACTTGCTAAGCAGAGCAGCCATGATCTTGAGCTCATGAGCCTTCTGACCCTCGGAGTACAGATCGAGAACGTCCGTCAGGGGAGCGAGCGTGGCCCTGAGGATGGCGGCGTCCCCGCGGGCAACATGGTCGTCGACGAACTTGTTGAAGGTCTTCTGCAGGTTCTTGGCTGGGAACTCGGCCTGACGAGCCCTAGCCCGGTCGATAACCTGCCCAAGCTGGGACTCCAGCTTCTGGGGCATGCGGGTGTGGAGAGCAGAGAACTGGGCATTCCATTGGCTGTAAGGAAGCTCGGGGCCTCGGAGCACCTCAATCAGCTGTAGCAGGCTGTCCTTCATGATGGTGGTGTTGTCGAAGCCCAGCATGACATTCTCCAGGATGTTATGCAGGAGAGCGAAGCGCTGCGCAGGCTTGTTGCCGGTGATAACAGCAGTACCAAACTCAGGCAGTCTTTGGAGGAAGGGCTGCGCCTGCTTGACGCGACTGGGGTCGTCCAGCGAAAGAATGCCGAGTATATCGCCAGCTTCGAGCGTGGAGCCAGGCTGCTTGATCAGCTGGACCGTGCCGTCCTCCTGAGCTACGAGCGGCATGTACATCTTCATGACCTCGACCTCGGCGAAGGTCTGGCCGGCCTTGACGTGCTGTCCATTCTCAACCGTGTACTTGACCAGCTTGCCGGGGCTGGGGGTGCGGAGCTGCGTGGGGTCGTTCTCCTGCTCCAGCAGGCAAGTCCTATTGTCGACGGAAAGGCGAGTGGCGCCAACCTCCTCTTTCCAGTAGACATTATGACTTTTGCCGTCGAGAAGAATGAGCAGGCCACCGTCGCTAAGTGGTCGCACGCCGACTGAGCAGTTCGAGCCGTTGATGAAGAGGTGGTAGCTGTCCCTGCTGGAGCGGGTCACAGTGAACTTGTACCGGAAGCCCTCGTAGATGAAGTCGACGGGGAAGGTGGTCTTCAGGATATCCTTGGACGGCACCTGTCCCTTCTCGAGACCAGTCTTGTACTCTCCCAGGCACTGCTCGCTGGCGAGATGGGCCTTGGTGACGGCACCAGAAACAACAGCAAGCATGGGGTCAGGGCGCTCGGCAGTGAGCTTCTTGGAGATAAGCTCATCCAGCCAGCCGGTGGTGATGGTGTTCTCCTCGAAGGCCTCAGTCTCCAGCAGCTTGATGAGGTACTCGACGGTGGTACGGAAGTCACCGCGAATGCTCAGCTCCTTCAGAGCAATGACCATGTGTTTCCTCGACGCAGACCGGTTCTCGCCATAAGCGAAAATGTGACCGAACTGACTGTCAGAGAAACTGTGGATGCCACCCTGGGTGCCGACGGAAAAGTAACCCCAGACGTTCGAGCTACTGCGGAAGTTCAGCTCGTGCATGACACCGTTCGAGGGCTTGAAGCCCTCTCCGGGGTCCTCAGAGGTAATACGGCACGCAGTCAGATGGCCCTTGGGGGACGGCCGCCTCTGTGTCTTCTCGCTGTCAGGGTTCCTGAACTCGAAGTCGATCTCGGTCGCCAGTTTGGGGTCCACGCCGTACAGCAGCCGGATGTCTGAAATGCGGTGCAGCGGGATGCCCATGGCAATCTGGAGTTGAGCAGCGGGCAGGTTGACACCACTGACACCCTCAGTCGTGGGGTGCTCGACCTGAAGACGAGGGTTGAGCTCCAGGAAGTAAAACTTGTCATCGGCATGCGAGTAGAGATACTCAACGGTGCCCGCAGAAACATAGCCGACGAGCCTGCCCAGACGGACGGCGGCATCCTCCATGGCCTTGAATGTGGGGGCCTTGGCGATGGTGACTGGTGCCTCCTCGATGATTTTTTGATGCCTGCGCTGGACGGAACAATCTCTGCCGAATAGCGAAATGTTGTTGCCATACTGGTCAGCGAGCAGCTGAACCTCCAGATGCCTCGCGTTTCCAGCGAGCTTCATGATGAAGATGGGAGAGCCGGGGATTTCGCTAGCCGCAGCCTTGTAGAGCTCCTCGAAGCCCTCCTCGGCCAAGGCCTTGCGGATACCCTTGCCACCACCACCCTCCGAAGCCTTGATCATGACTGGGAAGCCAATTTCCTTGGCCTTCTCGAGGCCCTCCTGCCAGGAGGTGACGCAGCCCTTCATGTAGACGTCATCGTCCACAGTGACAATGCCCTTCTTGTCAATGCGGACCTGGTCGACGCCGGTGCCGGACCAGGGAATGCAAGGAACCTGGGCATGTTGTGCCACAATGGTTGAAGAGATCTTGTCGCCCAGCGAGCGCATGGCAGACCCCGGAGGACCAATGAAAATGATCTTCTTGGGTGATGCCGCCAGCGACTCGGGCAGTTTTGGGTTCTCTGAAGCATGACCCCTACAGAGTGACGCTGTCAGTCTCCGAGTGGCACCAACCCCCGCACCCAACACCGCACGGTGCCCGCAATTGACTTTCTGGGGAAACTTACCATCCTGCCCAGACAGCGTGGACATTCATCCTCTCCGCAACATCGACGATCAGCTCGACGTTGGCGTAGTTGTTGTTGTTTGTGCCTCCAGGAACCTCGACGTAATGATCTGCCATGCGGATGTAGTCTGCATTCGCCTGGAGATCCTCGGGCGTGGCCATGACCGTGAACTGGATGGCCCTCTCGTCGCCGAACGTCTCGTATGCCCATTTCCGAACTGACCGGATCTCCTTGACGGCAGCGATACCGTTGTTGGCAATCAGAACCTAACCGGGGTGTTCCTGTTAGCACATCTGCATCCACCTAGACCGCCAACGTCCGCCGGGCTTTGTTCCTAGCGGCGGGTACGCATGCGACAAGCAGACAGCGTGGGAGCATCCATGCAAGCAACTCACGTTTGTGATGACGGTGTGGCCGTCGTGGGCTGCCACCCACTCCTTCACCTTGGAGGGAGGGGCATTTTCCAGCCTGTTCCCGCCAATGAAGTGGTCGGCGATCCTGTGCTTCTCTGCATATGAGGCCTTGCCGTTTGGGACGGGAACCGTGACGCTGCTCCCGTTGCGCTGCCGCGAGCTGTTCGCAGCTGGTGTGCTACCGTTCGTCTCCGACATTCTGAAGGCGGCGCGTCGAGGCGTGGGAAATGAAGAGAGTGGTGGTCGCAAATTCGAGGATTTAAGGGCCGGCCGTAGTCATGAAATGCTTGAGGAGCGAGCTGGCAAGCTCAAGGAAAACCGGGGCTTGGCCAGTTGCGAGCTTTGGGGGGGGGCTCGCTGGCGACGACTAGCTTCGGTGGGCGGTTGGAAGCTCCAGGGATTCGCGGCCGTGGGGCAACTGAGTTCCACGGCTCGACCTTGGGCGAAATGTCGTCGTCGCTGGGCCGGGTCGGGTGCTTGCTTCTCGACAAACAGGAACGGCGGGGCCGGAGGGGTATCGAATTCTAATTTGTTGGGCGGCGTGCCAAGGTCCAGAGCAGTAGCGTCGTGTCGCGCCCAGGCCGAAGGTAGGTACGGATGGCGGCGGTGTATTACAGGCGAAAGCCACCGATTAGGCGTGGGAGGGTCGGTAGCGTGTGGAATGTTCTGCTTATGTCCCGCCGGGAAATACAACGGCAGAAGACGTAGGTAGGAGTGGGTGCAGAGCAAACGAGGGGAGCGAGGGAAGGAAGAAGACGGAGGCAGATGCAATTTGCAGGCCCGGAGCGGAGGAGGGACACACGGCAATTATCCACCTCTGGCACATTCACCACTTTTGGGGCCGATCCCTGTCCGCTCCTCCGTGCTTCCCCAAAAACCGCTGCGACGAGGCTGAAGGTGGGGCCAATCACGGGGCGCCACCGCGGGAACTTGGTCCACCCCTCGAGTTGAGCTCAGCAAAAAAAATACATCCCTCCTTCCAATGGGAATGTGGCAATTTTTTCGGTGTTGGGGAAGGGACGCCCCCGACAGGGGTGGGCCGCGCAGGGCCGCACAGCGCCGTGCCTGCATGCGGCTTGCGCCTTGTCGTGAATGGCGGGCGTTTGGGATGTGGTGGGGGTAGGTGCAAACGTCACTGCACCCGCCCGTGTCAGCGGACAGGCTGGTCTGGATATTGGGAACTCCCGAGGGTGTGCGAGTGCTCGTCGACCTCCGACCCTCACTCGGACCCCGACCCCCATTCCCGATCCTTCTTCCGACTTGGGCTGCAATCTTTGCTCCGGTCTTCCATTGCCTTCCTCCAGCTTTCTGTCATCATGATTTAAGCCTTCTCTACTGCGGCTTTCGCAAATGCAAATCATATCACCGCTATGTGAGCCAGCGGATCTAGTGCGCTGGCAGTACAGAGAGGCATGCATCATGCCGCGATGTTGCCCCAACCTTGATGTCCAACCCCGCAAGTCCCATTTGACTGGTCCAGCGCTCTGCATTCTTATGTTCTGGTCCCCGCTCATTGGGCGGAGTCTGATCGTCCTCTAAACACGCCTATTGCTCCGAGAGGAACGGTGCCCGTGCTAGTTAGAATCCCGGATATGAGATGGTGTAGCCTGTGCAGACTGGCCGTGATGGCTAATGCTCGCCCAGTCGTCAGGCGTGTAATCTTTTGTCTTCGTGCATGCAGTCGGGCTTGGACTTGTGCTAGATCGACTAGGCCCGCAAGCAAACGCAGGAAATAACCAGGTCTGTATACCCTTGTCAGTCACACGTAAGCTCGCTCTTTGCAACGGAGTCTCACGCCCGGGTGCACGGCTGATCGATAGGATGGGCTGGCATCAGCACCTCCGTGGGCATCGGTCTCCGGCGCTGCCCTAATCCGGCAGCGTGGCTCGTCCGTTGATCGCGATCTCACCTTGGTCTTGTGGGTCATCCGCTTGCCACCTGGCGGTCGACGATCAGCATGCCCATCGGGGTGAGACTCCTTTTTTTTTTTCCTCACTTCAATCCCATGAACATGGAAGAAATCGCGTGCTGCGTATATCGGATACAAAAAGCCATGTGTCTGCGCTTGTTTGGGCTGGCTGGCCAGGGTTTGCTCGGGCTCGCGTCCTCTGCAGGGCCTGCGTCGCGGTGCCGATACCATCAGAGGGCAGCGGATAGTCCATGAGCCGGCAGCCCATTGCGCCCGGGGCTTGCCCTCGGGAGCGCGGGACCGAGACCAGGAAGGCCGGGACTCCCCCAACGCTGGCTTTCTCGCTACCTGAATCCATCCGTTGACTACCAAGTTTGTTGTCGCAATAATTCCGGCGACAAAGGCCAAAGTCCACAAGGCTAGCGGCCAGTCATCCGAAGCACCCATGGCTGGCTGGCTGGCCTCTCTAGCGACCTCTTGTGCGCGATCAGATGGTATCAGTAATGGCCTATATGTGGCACAGGCAAAATGAAACCCATCCAGGCCTCTGAAAGTTGGGCGCCAACGTCCTGTCTGAATAACATCAAAATAGCACGGTTACTACCCACAGATGTCATCAGCTCCGTGATTCCCGGCTTCCAACGACCAGGGCAACGACTCGATCTGGCTCGGCCCCATCTTTTCGCATCTGCCATTTGATTGATGGGCTGGGCTGGATTGCGGGCCATGCCCAAAACCCACCTGCACAACCATTTCGCAGATCTTCCCAATTGTTGAGCAGCGGCGAAAAACAAACGAAAAAAGGAACCCCCAGATTTTCCAGCCCAAAACACCGCCTTCCGGACGGTTCCACACGCACCTCGAACATTGAAACCATGGACAAAAAATCCAGCCCAGCCCCAGCGACTCCTTTGAGCCGCAGATCCCCAACATATTGTCCGCGCCGGGATCCGTCCGAGAGCTCCCCCCGCCCGTCCGCCCGTCCGTGTTGGTTTTTTGGGAGGGGTTTTTTTTTTCCTTCTCTAGTGCAGTTTGGGTTTTAATAGTTTGCATTGTCTATCTGCGTGAGACATCATGGGCTGGGGTTAGACCGAGGCTACGCTACTGCCGGGGCCGACGCCATTAGGTGCTTAGCGCCGTCCTTTTGGGCATGCCCCAAGTGGGTGCGCGTGTAAAATGACTGGCTTGGGTCTAATTACCGCGGCGTTGATTTCGCAGTCGGGAGGCAAGAATTGATCAGAATCCCATACCAGGGATGAGAATCTGTGCAAAGAGACGGGCCATTTTCCCATCCAGCAAGACCGGGAAAGTGCAAATCCGACGACCACATCTCCGTCAAGGCCCTTTTGCTTGGACGTGGCGTCGAGCCTTGGTATTTTTGTTCCATCGAGCATGCCCCAGGGCTCGGAGGTTCCCCCCAAGCAAGCCCGCCGGTGCCGTTTCGGCCCTGAAGCCTCGCCGAAAACATGGGATTTTTGAGAAAGTGGACGATGACGATGGGCTTAGGTGCCCGCTCACCAGGAACAGGGACACCTGGCCTGCCAGAACCTTCATGTCGCTAGTGGCGCCAATCATCATATGCACCACAGCCCCTCCATGTGCGTGAGATGGGGCATCTGAACAAGCCCTTGCCCAACGAACAGGCCCTGCACTGGCCAGCCAAAGCAGCTCAAAAGAACCGTATTTCCTGCTTGATACGTTGGTCCCGTGGCGTCCTCGCTGGTGACAGACAAGTCGCTACACAGTAAAAAGAGCGATGTAAGAGTCTTCAATGACGGATTGCTATCCCATACTAATAAGCTCCAGAAAAGATGGAAGGGCGATGTTCTTCAAGACCAGCAACATGACGAAGCATCGTCAGACTAAAAACAAAAATAGACAAAGGAGAGAGGTATATCATGAATATGTGACCAAAAAGGAGCTCCGGCGAACAAGAGTTGAGCAAAAGTCACAAGCCAGAGGCTCCGAGAAAGGAAGAGGACGATCATTCTCATATGTCCTATCCCCAATTGAGATTCCCATCCGTTACAGTGTGTCGCGGCGGGAGAATAACACAGACGACGCCATGCAATGAACAAATGAAAACATTAGGGGTAAACCCGTTGGTGTGAAGATGTCGGTGGGAAAAAGGGTTGGTAAAATGCCGTCAAGCGTGGGTGGCTTGGGCCGATGGTATCGTGAAGATGTAAGAGCCGTGACAAAGAAAAAGACAAACCAAGAAGTGGTAGCTGTAAGGTGAACAAAATGGTTCCGCCATAATTAGAAGTTCGTGAGTGATGCCGGTTGGTCCGAAAGGCGCGGCCAACCAGGCCTAAAATGGGTTCATAAGTAGAATAACGGGGAATTGTGGTCGTTCCAAGGGGAAAGGCGGCAAAATAGAAGAAGATAGCCGACCAGCCCTCATGGTACTCCCATCTCGCTCAGTATGTCTCCCCCAAGTCCTCCAGCACCTTGGTTGCGGCGCTGGAGCGCCTCCCCGCGCCCGACGGCCCAGGAATTCCCCCGCCGCTCTGCCTCCGCGCCGATGACGGCATGGGTATCCCGCTCGAGGCCGCCGACCCGTCGACGTCGAACTTGCTGTACGTTCCGCGCCTGCTCGGCGTCCGTAGCGTTGGGTCGAACTCGTCCTCTGCCTCGGCCCCGTAGCCGGAAACGCTGCCGCTCATGGAGCTGCGCGGCCGTACCCCCAGCGGCGTCCTCGTTCCACCCATCGACGTCCGGCTGACCGGTCGCGGCGGCGGCATGTCCCTGGACGACACGCCGTGCACATCCGTTCTACTAGCCGGACGGTACGAGGTGACTGACGCCCGAGAAGAGGGCCGCGAGGCATCTGCGTCCAGGGGGTTGCGGTTCGGCAGTGGCCCGAATGACAGCCGCGATACCCCAGACGTTGACAGTCGTGGCACGTGGCTCCTGTTTGAGGAGGTGCTTGACGAGAAGTTGTTTGTGCTGCCGGCCCCGCCGATACTGGACCTCCCGGCCGTCGGTGTCGCATCTTCGGTCCCGGCAACCGAGGATGCCGCACTGCCCACCGTGCGCTTCCTCGACCGGATCGTAACCGTCGAGGGGACAGGGACCCCGGCCGTCCGGGGAGAGGCACGTGGCGGGGTGGTGACAGGAGCGGGAAGCTTGGAGCGCGCTGACTGCACGCGGGCCTCGAGCCGCTGCATCTGCGCCGTGAGCGAGCGGATGTGTGACAGCGAGGTAGAGCTGGGGATCTTGTGAGAAGCAGCGCGCTTGGTCGACGTCGCTGTTGGCCGCGGGGCGGGGGTACGGGTGTGGGATGCCGTGGCGACGCGCGAGCCCGGAGGCCGAGAGGTGGTGGAGGAGGTGAACAGCTGGCGCGGCTTCGGCGTGACGCTGTTGTCGGCAGACGGTAGGCGCGACTTCTTTTGCGACGAAGGAGCCGGGGTCCTGAGTGGCGCCTTGGCCTTGGGCAGGGTCGACGAGGCCTCTGACATGGGCGGTGAGGGAGGGTCTTGCAGCTCGGAGACGGTCTCTGCCGTGGCCACCGACTTGGAGTCGGGTGGTGTCGTTATCAGAGGCGAGCTCGCCGTCGAGCTTGGGGAGTGATCGAAGGTGGGCGATTCGGGCACGGATATGTCGGTCGAGATAGAAGACAGGTGGCGGGCCTCCTGCTTCTGGATCTTGCCCTGGAGGATCTCGGTCTCGATCTTGAGGTCCGAAAGCTCGTCCTTGAGCCGCTGGCAGTCGATGCGCAGCGTCTCCCTTTCCTGCTCGCCTATCTTGATCTCCTCCTCGAGCAGGACGCCGCGCTCGATGGCGACATTGTATTTGGACTCGAGGTCATCAAGTGAAGAGGTGGTGTTTCGGGCCTGGCGGGCATAATCGTCGTTGGCGACCTCTATGTCGCGTAGCTTCAACTGGAGTGTCCGGTTGGTGTCGCGCAGTGACGTGACCTCCTTCTCCAGCGTGTTTTGGGCTGCGTTTGCCTCTGCTTTGGCTTCCCTGTACTTGGTCTGCATCGGGGCCCGTGGACGGCGAGTTAGCAAGGCGCGTTCCGCTTTAAACCGGCCGCGGGCTGTCCGTGGCATGGAGGCCTGCCAGGGCGAGCCGAGACGGCGCAAATGAACCGCGCGTCCACAAACGGCGGTGACGATTCCAAACTTGCCTTCCACTCGTCTACCTCGTACTCGAGAGCCTCTGCTTTCTCCTGCAACCCGCGCTCCCGCTTGTCGGCGGCGTCGAGGTCCTTCTCCAGCTCCCCTTCCAACTCTTTACTGGACTGCTGAAAGTCGGCTAATTCCAACTCGAGCTGCTCGTACTGCGCCTTGTACCAGGCAAGCTGGTCTTCGGCGCTGGTCTCGGCCGACGGTGGCGAGGACGGGGGCTCCGCCATGGTGAACAGACGGGATTATGTGGTGCGCCGCGTTGGGGCGGCGAGTTGCATGTGATGCGCGCAAAACCCACGGGGGTCGGGGTGGTGTTCGCTGGTGGTGGTGGTTGGTGGCTGGGATGGCAGAAAAAAAGGAGGGGCGGTCGGCAAGCGAGAGTCGAGGGTGGATGCGGCGGCGTTGGGCAGAGCTTGGCAATAAAAGGAGAAGACGAAGAAAGAACAGGAAGCGATGCTGAAATCGATGCTGACGAAGAGAATCCGTTTGAATGCAATCACAAGGTCGTAAATCGTCGTCGTCGTCGTGTACGGCGGCCAAGCTGCGCGCGGGCAGGCGTCAACAAACAGCACAGCGGCTGGGCTGGTCAAACAGTCGGTCGAGCGAGCGGGCGTACCTTTCGAAAGGGGCTGGTTCGTGCGAGAAAACCGGCGCGTCGTAGGGGGCGTTTGTCGGGTGAGCCGTCCGGTCGGCTCCTTACCTTTTCTGCTTTACCTGTTCGCTGAGTTTCCGGCCAGAGCCCGGCGTCGAGGGCTGTCGATGCTGGCGGCGATGTCGATGTGGGCGACGGTTGGCGCTTTGTGTCCCCGACAGGATCCTGTTGTTGATGTTCTGGCCTGGCTGCCTTTGCGATGGGCGCTCTCCTGGAGCTGGCATCGCGCTAAGCCGGTTTCGGCCTAGCGGGGCTAGCCGGGCAACCGTGCACGGCCTCTGGGAACAGGATCCTTGCGTGATACGTTTGCTTCCCGCTCCGGCTGCTGGGTTTGCTGCCGAACCCAAAAAAAAAAGCGAAATGGGACAGATTCTGTGGTTGTGGTGTCTGGTGGTGCCGGCATGGATGCAAACCCCAGCGGGCATTTTCTCCATCCATGCCGTTGCCGAAAATAACATCCCGTGTTGCGTGTGGGAGCCTTGAAGCTGCCTCGCTGTGTTCCTACCTCTTGACGCCTGCCCTTGTTTTGTCACCTGCACGTCGCGTCGCGGGGTGCTTTCTGTGCACCACTCAGCGCGCACACGCATGGATGCCGCCGACGGCCTTCCATGTCCTGACTTGCTTGTGCCTGCGCCGCCTGCATCAGCCCTCCCGAACCACTCAAAGGGCCCATCATCCCCAGCTAGCCAAGCCGACTGAGTGCCGACACACCAATGGAAATGGAAAGCTCCAGTTCCCCCTTGAATGCTGCGCATCACTTGAGATCCGCCCTATCGGCGGGTGATTTCTGGCAAAAGTAAATCCGTTTCACCAAAAGCCATCTTTGCGGCGCATGAACATCTAAATCGCTCCGTTATCCACACCCGTTTTCAAGAGTCATAGGCACCTCGCCAACCCCGGCCCAGGAGGCCCTCTGCTACGCGTTGTCGTCATCGCGATGCGAGGGTTATGCATGTCTCTGGCTGGAACGTCCACAGCTCCGAGCCTCTCAGCTTCGTAGGAGTTACGGACAATTACAGCAACGTGTGGTCGGGAGTTGGGCAAACGGTTGGTGTAGCCTGTCGCCCGCTGTTTCACCGCCATTGCATCCAAGGGTCAGGGACGTGCGTCGGGACAGACGCCGGTGAGATGGTGCCGCCGTGCACGGACACAACGGATGTTGGATGCCCACGGACGATTGACAGAAAGCTAAAATCTCTGGGTATGCCTGGACCATCCACGTGCGGATAGCAGGGAGGTATCGTTTCTGGTCGCAGCCTGAGTACCATGATGAAGTGGGTATTATGCATGTACTGCTGCAGTCTAAGATAGGTGAAGTGGGTGATATCCCGTTGTTGTGTATCGTGATGCATCGTATGCCCCTGTTTGTCCCCCTGCTCTGCTGTCCCTATTCAAGAAAGTCCGGGGCCCTGACCCTGACAAGAGGGGGATTATCGGAAGAAAACGAAAAGGTGTGTGTAAGAAAGAAAACAAATAAACAAACAAACCGACAGCCAGACAAGACCATCCGGAACGGGCAAGATCCTAGCCCAAATACGGTCCCCGTCGCTCATCGTGACCGAGTGGTGGAGCCCCTAGCCTTAGCCGTGTCCTCAGCGACCTGCGCGACGGCCGGGATCCAGTGGTCCCGCATATCTTCCAGTGTGGCCTCTGGGTCCGGGTCCGCCTTGGCCGCCGCATCAACTCCCTCCACGAGCCGCCCCAAGGCTCCGAGCACTCCGTCGCCTGTCTTTGCCGACACCTCAGCGTGGAGCATGGTGCGACTCCATTCGAACCCCCAAGCTTCGAGCTTCCGCCTCCGTGCCTCCACGTCCTCGGTTGTTGGAGGCGCGGGTCTGATGCCATCTCCTTGGGGACTCTCGTGCTGGCGCCCCGAGCCGCTACCCTCGAGGTCCCTATGCCGAGGCAGGTCCGCTTGGAGTCCGAGGAGCATAACGGGGAATGGCGGCGGGCGGTCCGGCTCCGAGGCCTTCAACTCCACGACCTGCCCCTGCCCCGCCTCCAGGTCTCTGGCCGTCTCTCGGCCTCGGCGGCTGTGGGCCCTGCGCTCCTGCTCAACCTGCTGGTGCTGGCTCTCGGCGCGGCGTTGCTGCATACTGCGGATGAGCGCACTCTGCAGCTCCTTCGCAGCCTCCAACGACGTTGGCGAGTTGACGGCGTACGCGAGCACCACGGCCATATGCTCGGAGCTGGTCGCGAGCCCGCTGGTAAGAAACCCCTCGAGCGGCAGCTTCGCCATCCCCAGGGTGTACACGCTGCCGTCGCAAAGGTACTGCGGCGGCGGGGTCGCATACGGTATGTCCATCATCGTGCATTCCATGCTGCCAAAGCGGACCTGCGAGGACGGCGACACAAGCCGCGCAAGTCAGTCTCTTTGACACGGCAGAACGACACCCGGGACGGCCTTACCCTCTGTATCAGAGACCGCACGCCGACCCCCGGCGCGGCCAGAAAGGCGACTAGAACATTGGTGGTCACGACCTGGCTCGTGCTGTGCCCGAGGATCTTGAGCATCTCGGTCCTTGGGGGCGGCACCCCGCGCGGCAGGTTACCCACCCTCCACAGGCTTTCATGGAAAGCCCTCGTGTCCCGCTGCTGGGCCGCCGCGGCTGCTGGCTCCGCAATCGCGCCTCTGGTTTTCCTCCGAGCCCGTCGCGGCCGTTTGCTGCCACGCTGCGGCTCCGAGCCGGGCCCTCCCCAACTGGGGAACAGGCGCCTTAGAAAGTCCTCCATCGATGGAATCCTGCGCCGGTAGTCTGTCGAATGCGGCGGCTATTGCTACTGTGATGTGGCCGCCATCTTCCGACGGGGAATCCTTGCGGCGGCTTGGTCACGGGGGGTCGCGTGGCCAATGGATCCAAAACAAAGATACCGGAATTAAATTCAACTTTGTATCAAAACTGAAGTCAATTGCTGTTTTCCATTGACAGGCGGCGGCGCTAACAAGTAAAATGCAAACAGACGAAAAATGGCACGGAGTTGGGAGCAAAACGATGCTTTTCGACGTGACGCGTGCACTGTCTCGCTGGGACTGACGGGTTGCCGCTGTCGTGGCAGGGACGCTGCAATTTGATAGGGACAAGGGCCAAGTCAATTGGGCAGCACCTGCGGAGAGGTGCGCCCAGGTGATGTCACCGGGAAGCGCCGTGAGGAAGTGGGTCCATGTTCATTTGATGTGATGCTCATCTCCGGCTTCCGAGCCAAGACCGCAACGCGCCAGGCGTTATAGGTTCTGCGAGATCCTCAACACGCAAATTCTCCCATTATCTACGCCTAGCTGGAGCCTTACGCATTAAGCCCGCGAGTTCCGTGATGTGACCGCAGCACCAGCCTACACCTGGCGTGGGCAGGTCAGGTCGCGGCCCCACTTATTTGTGCTCCATGGTGGCTCGCCTTCACTCGATCTATCTTCCTCCGACGATGCCTGGTATTAATTTAGGTCCCAGGATCATCTTCATGTGCAAATTTGGGGCACTTGGAAGTATGGGTTCTGTCACCGTCCCCATCATCAGCATCCCCAGCCCCGCCATCAGCGCCCTCCTCTTCCAGGTTCAACCTAGGGAATGCCAACCGTGAGGAGGCCAAGCCTGCAACACACAGGGCACGCTGGAGTTGGCCATTCCCCGTTCCAAAGCCGGCATGATACCACCTAGGTACCTAGGCTAAAGCAGTTGAGGAAATGGAAAGGAGCCTCCGGGGGCCTGACTCGTTCTGGCCAGAACGCGCCACATCGATCAGTGCGATACCAACAGTGATCCTTGGATGGCTCCCCTGTCCCAATACCCCGGATCATCAGGACCAGAATGGAAGACAGCATCCACGCTGCTAAATAAATCGGTTGTGTTGACTGTCGTCATGTTTCTGTGGTGTGACAGTTAATGCCAAAACACTTGGCAGAAAGCCAAAGATCGACGCCATGGTACCCGGCCGAGGTAGAAGGTCACGTTCACGTTTTTATGCTATCACGGAATTCGGCCTAAAAATAGGACACATGGAACGCAGCAGCCAACAAAGAAACCTACTGGTGACAGACAAACATAAATACACTGGCCATCGGCATCGAAAACCACTTATCCCTTTCTGCCACCGCCATCCACCACCGAACAATCCAATCTTCTCCTTTTGTCTTTTCCTTTGTCTTTCTGTTTTTCTTCTTCCAATTTTCCAATATGTACTTCCCCGCACAAGCTGTAGGCGCGGTGCTCCTGGCCTTCGCCCTGGCGACCCAGGTCGCCGCCATGCCCGCGCGGCCAAAGTCCCCCGGCGGCCGTGCCCCGGGGCGCCTCGTCGTCGGAGCTGCCGCCGTGTGTGACAAGTTCCACAAATGCGGCCTCCGAAGGCGCTCGGAGCCGGTTCCGGCCGTGGGAGACGAGGACGCCACCGAGGAGGCCGCCGAGCTCGTCAGCCGCCAGGTTCTGAAGGACCCGACCGACATCTAGAAGATGCCCAAGACGAACCCCAAGCCCCAGGGCGGGGACGGCGGCGGGACTGGCACCACGGTGAAAAAAAGCAAGAAGCAGCCGCGCGGCTTTTAGGACGTCGCCCCGAGTTGGTCAGTCGCCAGGCGCTTGGGGGACCCGAACGTCGTCTTGAGTGACCGTCGAGAACTCAAACACCAGACCGGCCCTCTGGTAGACAGCGGTGACAGCAGAATCGGCGTCGGTAATGGCGGCAAATAAGACGTTAGGCTACCGACCCGCCGCCCGCGGAGAGGGCAACGTAGCCGTCCGTCCATCAAAGGCGCAACCCCATGAAATAACCTCGTCCTGTGCAGTCTGCCAGCAATTGTATCTGGTTGCTTTCTTCCCGATTCTGAGGGACGAGCACCGCTACGTGGCTCTTTTTTTTTTTTTTTCCCCTTGGTTTGTTTTATTGTTTCGGGGTTTATCTTCTTCTTTGTTTTCT